>JBBJLR010147556.1:0-15620 GCA_037577145.1 Brachypetersius gabonensis
CGCACATACACATACACACACACACACACACACACACACACACACACACACACACACACACACACACACACACACACCTGCATACGTAAACACACATACACACACACATGTAGAAGAAAATGTGCTCCATCAGACCAGCCCACCTTCTTCCTTCGATTCATGGTTCAGTTCTTCCCTGAGGGTCTTTAGTTGAGGACAGGGGCCTGGATGGACACTCTGACTGGTCTGCAGCTACACAGACTGCACTGTGTGTTCTAACCACTTTCTATCAGAGGAGCATGAACAAGCTGGTGTTCACTTCCAATGAACGTCAGTGAACCTCAGGTGTCCAGGACCCTGTCGTCGGTTCTCTGGTTCTTTTTCCTTGGAGCACTTTTGGTAGGCTCTGTCCCCTGCACACTGGATCAGAGACATTCTGATTCTGTTGTCCAGCAGTAACAGTTATGTTCTTCACAAAGTGTCTTTCTCTCTCTCCCATCTGGCCTCTGCTATTATCGTTTAAAGTTGCACCTTATAAGGCCCTGATTAAACAATTTGTTTCAAATTCCAGTATGTAGCTGTTCATTCTAAAGATCCAGTCTGTCTTTTAATTGTTATGCAATAGGGTTTTTTTTTTTGACATATTGAGTAAAACCTATGGACCCAGGCCTGTTGTGACATATTGATTAATCCAGCTTCTAAGGTAGAGTTCCTACTTAAATGTAGCTCACTCGCTTGTTAAGAAAAATATAATTTACTCATATTGTAACATAAATAACGTAAATTCAGCTAGCGTTCCATATAAAATACAATTATATAAATGTTTACTGCCCAGAAACCACACAAAGAAAGCTGCCTTGGGATGATTAATAATGCTTGTTTCTTCTCTTGTTTTGTCCTTCTTAAAGCTCTAAATTTTTATTACTGTAAATTAAATTAAAAGAGGCTGCTGAGCTTTGCTTTAACTGGCAGGTAAGTAGAATACAACTCACTGCAGGATGATCAGTAAATTATTGAGCTGTAAAATTACTCACACATTTTACTGTATTTTTAGTGCTAAAAAAATACTTTACAATTATTACTCTATTTACCCTATTTATACAAAAGAAAATGACAGCACATACCAAAGAAAACACTCGTGCATGAATTACAGTGCAGTCTGTACAACAGTAATATCGGTATTTACATTCTAGCACTGCAGGAATTCAGTGTAAACTGTACAGTTCGGACACGGGTTTATCTTTACATTTTCGTTAGGGCTAATGTCTTGAACTGAGTTTTAAATGAATGTTCCCCTCCAGGTCTGTCCCCTCTGCAAATATTTCCCACTCTGTAGTGTCAAAACAGTCTTGTAGTGCTGAAGTAGCTTCTTTAGTATACATTTGAACTGTTTGAACTGTTGGTCTTTGTCTGCAGATTAAGGTTTATATAAAGGGCTTTAAGAACAAAGAGAGGTGGTCTGAAAGTCCAAGATGAGGTAGTGGAGTGGCTTTGTATGCCTCTGGAATGTTGCTATAGACCTGGTCTAGAGTATTGTTTTCCCTCGGAAATCTCTCATTTTTGTGCATTCTGGGGAGGACAGACTTCAGGTTTGCTCTATTGAAGTCTCCCGCTGTAATTATGACACAATCCAAGAGCTCAGAGAGCGGAGGGAGCTGGTGGTTAATGGTGTGTTGTAGTTTTTCCATGGCTAGTTTAGCATTAGCCTGTGGTGCACATAAACTGAAGTTATAACTACCGCTCTCTTCCCCAGTGCAGTTTCTACTCATTACACATCCCTGAGGACATGCCTCAGTTGTAACAAGCTGTGAACCCACAAGAACAGCTTAACCAGCTGGTGAAGACCGTCAATCAGCTGGTCCCACGTGTACAGTCCTTTACGAAGGCGAAAGCCCCACTGGCAGCAGAGAGTGGATGGAATGACGCTGCTCTCACAGCAGTCTACTTCAAGGGTCTCCGGGGAGAGTTGCAACTAGAGATGGCCTGTTGAGACGCAGGTCTCAATCTCGACCAGTTTGTTCAGCTCAGCATCAGGCTGGATCAATTCATCAGAAGCCGTAGCACTTCTGTGACTGGGACAAGAAGGCGCTACCTCCCCTCCTCTCACGAGCCTGCTCCTAGCGGTGCCACGGTGGAGCCGATGGAAGTGGGCACAAATAGGCTTTCCCCTCGGGAGAAGGCTCGACGACAGTGTCAGGGGTTGTGCTTATACTGTGGAAGTAAGGAGCACGGGGTAGGAAAATGCCCGCTCCGCAAAGGACTCGTGACGTCCTCTACTCCCCTGGTATTGACATTAAATCCTGATATTGTTACCCAGTTTAAGATACAGATTACAATTGTTGATCTAGGTATTAACCACTCTTTGTTTGCTTTACTAGACTCTGGTTCGGCCGGGAATTTTGTGTCCAGAGCCCTGATCACCGCATGCGGGCTCAAACTGGAGCATCTCCCGGCTTCAATCCCTGTGCAGGCCCTGGACGGACACCTCATAGCTGGGAGCGCTGTAGAATGGCACACCCAGCCTTTACAGGTGCAGGTGGACCCAGCACGCAGGGAGGAACTGTCGTTTTATGTGTTAGAACATCAGGAACCCCTGGTTGTGTTGGGTCTACCATGATTCCGTGTACACAACCCTGTGATAGACTGGCGAGAGGCGAGAATTGTGCAGTGGGGGTGGGATTGTAAGCATTCCGGACCTTTTGTGGGGTTGGGAACGACCTCCATTGAGAGTCCGGAGGCTAATCTTTGTGAAGGCTGCAGATTCTTCCCCCCTACCAGGATCTCACAGAGGTGTTTAGCTTGTCCAGGGCTGCACGCCTTCCGCCGCATCTGTCTTGGGACTGTGCTATTGATCTCCTGCCTGGGAAAGAACCCCCTCGCTCTCGGGTCTATCCTCTTTCAGAGAAAGAAACGAGAGCAATGGAGGACTACATCACTGAGGCACTCAAGCAGGGGTACATACGCAAGTCCCGCTCTCCGGCGTCCGCCAATTTTTTCTTTATTGAGAAAAAGGATGAGGGTCTACGGCTGTGCCTAGACTATCGTGGCTTGAATACTGTCACTGTTAAATACAGCCATAAGGGACTTCCTATGGAAGTTTGTAATAGTCTATTTAGATATTGATCTACTCAAAAAACGTAACTGAGCATATACGGCATGTACGCTCTGTGCTTCGCCGGCTTTTGCCGCATGGATTATATGCGAAAGCTGAGAAATGCGAATTCCACAAGACAGAGGTCGAGTTTCTCGGCTATCATATCGGTTCGGGGGAGTAGCAATGGACAATCGTAAGGTTACAGCGGTGACGGAGTGGCCCGAACCTACAACGGTAAAGGAGCTCCAGCGCTTCCTTAGCTTAGCGAATTTCTATCACCGGTTCGTAAAAAACTTTAGTGCTGTGGCAGCCCCGTTGACCGGTCTCTTTAAAGGGAAACGAAAAATGATCAGGTTTACCTCGGCGGCTCGTTCTGCTTTCGCCACGTTAAAGAAGAGGTTTGTGTCTGCTCCGGTACTAACATTGACGGATCCGACCAAACCATTCTTGGTGGAGGTGGACGCATCCGAGGTGGGACTGGGAGCGGTGCTGTCACAGTAAAGGGACTCCCCGCGTTTTCCACCCCTGCGCCTTCTTCTCAAAGAAATTGTCGGACGCCGAGAGGAATTATGACATCGCCAATCGTGAACTGTTGGCAGTCAAAGCGGCGTTAGAAGAGTGGCGTCACTGGCTGGAGGGGGAACAACACCCCTTCACAGTTTACACCGACCACCGTAACCTTGAATATATTCGGCAGGCCAAGCATCTATTTTCGAGACAGGTGAGGTGGGCCTTGTTTTTCAGCCGGTTCAATTATGTGATGACATATCGACCCGGCACACAGAATGTAAAAGCAGATGCCCTGTCAAGTAGGTTTGATGAGCCCGAGGTCATAGACCATCCGCAGACAATCATCCCTCCGGAACTAATAGTATCTCCCTTACAATGGGACTTTAACGAACAAGTGGACAGAATTAATGCTTGTGAAAGCATCCCGACGGACTGTCCTCCAAATAAAAAATATGTACCCGACGCAGTCCGGGCTCGATTAGTGTCTTGGGCTCATCAAACTCCCACAACGGGACATCCCGGGGTCCGTGTTCCTCCCTGGCAGCCGGTCCTGGGGAGGGGGGTACTGTGACATCTGGTGAACCTTCGACTCAACAGAGAAGTAGGTCCCCAGAATATTAGGTACAGGGCTCTGGACAAGGGTATGACTGTGAGAAAGAAAGGTGCAGGAGTGCTTGGAAGAATGCGTGAGTAAACTGGGAGGTGTGAGTGGAGACAGGTGAGCTTATTAGGAGCTGAGCGAGGTGGCTGGAGGAATGAATGTAAGAGAGCTGGGAGGCTCATTTGGAGCTCCGGTTGAAAGGAGAGTAATTGGATGAGAGTGTGTTTAAATACCCAGTCGAGCCAGAAGGTCAACGGGTGGTCACCGACTTTGTTGTGTGTCTGTGTGGTAAGACTGAGAGGACAAGGGGAAAACCTCTCTTCATAGATTAGAAAACGTATCCAAGCAATCTGAGCACGGACGTGCTCTTAAAGGAACCATATCACCCCGTGGGTTAACTGTGGGAGTCAGTCAGGTGTGAGTGAGAGGGGACAAGTTCTGGGAGGCTGTTCTCCTTTCTGCACAGGACTTTGCAAGAACCGTGTGTGCCCCAGACTGCATACTGTCGAGAGAAAAGGAGCTGCTGCTGCATTCGAGGGGCACGTGTGTTCTGCAGTTTATGCATCAAGACTCTCTGCTTCTCTCTTGCTCTTCTGTGTCTTTTCAGGAGTGACAGTCTGTTGGGGGCATGCTGGTGGCTGCATCGAAGGACAATCACTGAACAAGGGAAAGTGGAAAGAACTGTATACCTGCTTGTAGTGGATTAAGCAGGATTCTCGAACAAGCAATGGAGCTGCGCCGTTTTCCCAGAGTGGTGATACTCTGGGGTGACAACCTTCAAGATAGCAGTCTCCTCTTTGGTTGAATTCTGTGTTTCAATAAACTGTATTTCTGGGGCTTGTTGCACGCTGCTGTGTCTTCCCCCATCAGACGCAATGACACACGGATTCAGTCGAAGGCGATTATTTTCTGAGAACCAAACTGTATTGCCGCCACCGCTGGACTGAAAAGTTGTCAACCGCCATAAAAAGAACGAGAAGAAGAAGAAGCCTGCTTTAGCATGTTGCAGCATGACTGCTCTATAATGCTAATGCTAACTGTTAATGCTAATGTTTTAGTAAGCAGTAAAGTTTTCTGATTTTGATTATTTATTTATCCTTGCTGTTTCCATTTGCAGGGTCTGTGGCAGGTGCAGATCAGAATCTCCCCGGTGGATCATCTAAGTGTTTCTTTTGTTTTTCGTTTTGTCCTTGAAGGCCTGCATTTTAACTACTGTAAATTAAATTAAAAGCAGTGAATACAGGTTTACCTTTACATTTTCTTTAAGGTTAATGCATTAAACTGAGTTTAACATGAAATTAATATTCTGGGAGCAGATTTGGGGACATTTAGGGTGTACACAATAAATATAGGCCAACACAGTTTTTCACTATATGCGGGTGCTCTTAGGATGTAGGCAGGGAGTTACTGTATTCACACAAAGAAAAAAACAATAAAACCAATGGCGAGCCCTGAAATACATATACAACAACTATACACCAACCTCCACAACAAAAAATATTAATTTTTTATCTAAAAGATAAATTGTATTCAACAAATAAAATAAGGCATACCTTAATGCATTTCTCTGCTTCCATTCTGATATTTTCATTCCCTCCACATTGTGCTTGTTTCAGACAAGAGACATATTTGCCCCACTGACTACTACTTATATGATGGTACATTCCTTTCAATTCTGATTCCCGGCAGGGATTGTTGAGATCTTCAGAAAGCAACCCGCTGCTTCCTATTCTTGCATCTGCTGCTTTGCCCATTCTGAAAAGTGATAGAAAAATCACAGTAATGAATTTAGAATTATATCGTATTGTTCTGTAGTTCATTTAGATATTGTGTGGACATGTTACCTCTTTATAAGGTTTTTCATATACTCGTGCTCTGATCTGTAAAAAGCAAGAAATGTATTCATAAGTATATATATATATACAGATTCAGATTCAGTTACACACTGATTTTTTTTGAGAACCTAACTGGCAAGAAATATATTTATATATATTTTTCTGGATGTTTCCACACAAGAGGACCTGTTCATCTGTCTCAGCACTCAGACACTTCAAACTCCACAGTTTCACTTCAAACTCCAAATCTCCAGAAAACCTTTCCAACGAGTCCTCATTTGTATTTTTAGCCCAATTAGAAAAGTGTTCACTGAATTTAGAAAATTGTGTATGTGTAAATTAAAACCACACGTGCTCCACCTTGTTGTTCTGACCTTTAAATTCCCAAGATCTCATTGTATTTGAATATCTGTGGAATGTGTTGGAACAGCAAAAGTCTAATCCACAGTGAGTGCACCTCACAGTTTACTTGACCAGAAAGGGGTCCTCTGTGTAATGATAGTGTACCATGTCAAGTATCAAGTAAACTGTGTCATTTCTGCATGCTGCGTTACCGAGAGACTCTTATCAGGCGATAACAAAACTATCGGTATTAATCTATTTACAATGTTGGGTTGGGAGCTGGGTCTATACTACGCAGGCTATGCTGACTTTCACCTTGATATTTTAGCGCGGATATATACCTAGACGAATTGCACTGTAGGGGGCGAGAGCGAGTCTGAACCTGTGTGCATGCCTACTGTGAAATTACCACATCAAACGTGACGTGCTAACATGGATGCAGCTATGAAGCCGCCCGGTTTGCTTCAGGGAAAATGTATTTTTAAGAAGCTTTCCAATGGAAACCTCGACAAGACTAAGGTTGTTTGTTTTGATTACAGTGAGATTAATCTAGATTAAAAAAAATAATCTATGCCCACCACTAATGTAAATGTATTTTCAAACGGCAACACAGGATGGAATCCCAGATTTTATATTCTGTTTGTGTCAAACCTCTTTGAGTTCAGCCATGTTTTATCATCCCTGACACTGAAACCCACAGCGACGGGTATTATCAACTTATTTTCAGAATTTGAGCTCAAAAGAATAAAAAATGAATGTTCTATACGGCTTTTAGTACCGTTTTGTGCAAGCGCTATTTTGTTTGGAGAAATCCTTACTTTTACCACAGAACTATAAATCAATAACTGTTTCAAAAGTCTCTCTCCCATTCAATCTGTGCAAAAGGCTCTGATCAACCGGCTCGCACTGTCCCTAACCCCTCACATTGTTGGCTCCGCCCCTCATACTGTCGGCTCTGCTCCTCGGTTCACCATTCGGTTCAAACAATAAGAACTCCGGGCCAGGCGCACCAAATACTTGACAAAACTTTCCCAAAACACAATAAAACAACTCACTTTGTTTCATTATTTAAAAAAAAAAAATTTACAACTAAGCGCAGTGGAGCAACACTCGGTGTGCGCCGCTCGATTGATCTGGGAGCGGTTTTCGTGCGAGAGGGCTCATTTTAATAATAGGTTGTAATAATACACCAGTGGTGTTTTAAAAATACACCAATCACGGCTTATAAAGGGTTTTTGGGATCAACTGCGGACCAATGGCCAGTCTTTGTTTTATACTCATGGCCCAAACAAAAGCCTTCGTGGCTCATCAGTGGTTGAGAAACCTGGCCCTAGACCATAACTGGAGAAGAAGCAGCAAGCATGGAGTTTTAGGTCCAGACCTTGCTCGAACAGAATAGCACCAGAGACCGCATCTGTCAACTTCTACAATAGCTTCACAGAGGCAGGGTGATGAAGGACAGGAGCGGTAGTAAACATTTACAAAGGGGATGAAAGGCCTTTCTGACTTCAGTTGTGATCTGGAATTGGTGACTGGATAGTTTTGTGAGAGTGGTTAATGATGCTGCAGCCAAAAACAATATGAATCATCAGTAGAGCTTAACAAATGCCAGGAACCTTTGCAGCTGCAGGGTGAAATGACAAAGGCCAGGAATGTGGTGGAGAATTGGTGGAAGGTGCATTTTTTCCAATTAAAAGTCTGTGAGTGAGCAACCACTCTTACATGATGTCTTCTTCTGTTTGACTAGATTACATGTCATCCAGGTATGCGTATGCCCACCAGCTCAATATATCCCAAAGGATGTCATTAATGATTTGCTGGAACACGACAGGTGCCTTGCATTAATTGAATGGAACCAATTATCGCTCATACTGCCTAGTGGGCAGTGACGGGAATAACGGCACTATAAATAAACGGCGTTACTAACGGCGATACTTTTTTAGTAACGAGTAATCTAACGAATTACTGTTTCCCCGACACAATGCCATTACCGTTACTGACAAAAAAATTCAGTTAACTCAGTTACTATTTGTGAGAAGTAACTAATAACTGTAACTAATTACTTTTTTTAACGGTACGTGCCCAACACTGCTAATGGGGGGCGACGAAATGCCATCTTCCACCAGTCACCCTACCTGATGCAAATTTAGTGTCACGATTCCCGCCTGCGACCACTGGGGGTCTAAGGACTAAGAACTCGCCCACACACACACTCACCTGGACTCTAACTTCTTGTAATTACTCAGTCACCTGATGCACGTGCACTCTATCACTATGCAATTGTCTCCTCACTTTACCCACTAGTATATATAGTCCTTCACTCCATTGCCCCAGCACGAGAGCATACTATCACCTTTCCTAGTTCTTCCCGAGTCCTATCTTTCGAGATATCCTCTTTAGCTTTTGTGCAGCCACTGTGCCAGGATTTATTTCTGTTTGTGCTCTGTGCTGTTCGTCAATAAATCTGTGGAACGTTCGGAAGTCTGCACTGGTGCCATCCTTCCAACCTTAGTGTCCGAACAGTGCCACAACGTGACAGAATGCTCTCGTCCTGAAACGCACCACTGACTTCCCCTCCACCCTTCCCCAACCTAACTCGGCTCCGGTCGGGCGACAAGGTGTCCGATGAGCCCCTCTCGGTCTGGGACTCCAGCGGCACGGATGATGAGAAGAAGGACTACAAGTGGGGTGAGAGGATCAGAGGGCGAGTCGAAACTTTCGACCTGTGTGGATTCCTCGATTCCCCTGACGAGCCCAGTCGACCCTCCGAGTGCTCGTCCTACCTCCGTTCGGTCGGAGAGGAGTGCATGCATGAGTGGGGTGGATCTGAGTACCTTGCGTACCTCTGCTCGGACGAGGAGGACTTCATCTACGTGTGGAGCGGGTGACCGCAGGACTCTTTGGAGATGGCCTACAAGGACCTTTTCGCGCACGCGCCCGCTTCCCCAAAGAAACACAGAGGTCGGAAGAAGAAGCGCGGAAAGGCAAATCCGCCAAGCTCCACCTCATCGACGGGGATCCTAGCTCAACCTGCTCTTCCCTCACTGCCGATCAGTTCGCCCCAGTTCACCCGCTTCCAGTCCAGACATAGCCAGCTTGAGGCCTGTCCTGTCAGGTTTAGCTCTCCCCTAGTCCCAGTTCACTCCACTCTAGATACGCTAGTTCAATCCGGTTCCACTACAGGTTTTTCAACCCACCTCAATCACTCCAGTCCCATCCTACACAGTACGCACCTTCTCAAATCAGTGTTCTCCAATCTAACCCCGTCCAGTCTTACTTTAAACAACTCAACCTCAGTCCCACTCCGTTTAGTTCTCCTCTGTCTCTCCGTGTCCCGAGCAGTTTTTCTTCGATTAATCCCTACTCACTCAACTCGAATCCAGGTGAACTCCAACCAACCCAGTTTCATTTCATGCCGCCCTTTGCTCATCAGTATAGTTCTCCTCAGATTACATCCTCGTGATCTTGCACCATTCCCCGTGAATTCGGTCCCGTTTAGTCCTATGCACCTCCCTCCAATCCAGCCTTAGGTCACGGCACTTTGCACACGCCAGCCCAGTTTGAATCCACTCCACCTTCTCCCTTTCGCATCGAGTCCAGGCCACCTCCCGTATGGCCGCTTAGTGCTATACAGTCTATTCCCGTTCAGCTCAGTCAGCCGCAATTCCATTCTTCTCAACCAGCTTCAGTCAGTTTCACTCCCAGCCAGATCAGTTCAGTCTCCCACTGTCTTGTTTGAGTTCATTCCTTTCCGTTCCGACCATCACCCCTCAGCTTAGTCCCAAAACACATCTTCCCGTCCCGTCCGGGTGTTCTCCCCCTGCTTCGGCTTACCCCAGGTCCCCACAGACTGGTCTTACTCTGTTTAACTCCATGCCGTTTAACATGGTACATCCTTCGACTGCGTTTTTGGTCAGGGGAGGGATCTCTTCAACAGCAGCTTCCTCACCACCAGAGGCCGAAGCAGTGGTATCTCTAATTCCGCCAGCTGCCGACACTGCGACGGTGTGGACTCTACTCGCCGATACTTTCCCAGTGCCACTGGCTCCTAGCTTGCCCGCGTCGGCTGTTCACACACTCCCGGCGGCTGCTCCTTGCATCCCGCCAATGGACGCTGCTCGAATCCCGCCTACTGCGGCTCCTCGCACCCCACCGATGGCTACTGCTACCACTCCTATGGCTGCACCTCGCACACTGCCGAAGGCTGCTCCCCGCACCCCACCGATGGCTACTGCTACCACTCCTATGGCTGCACCTCGCACACCGCCGAAGGCTGCCCCTCGCACCCTGCCGGTTTCCGCTCCGGGTTATCCACTGCCAGATCACGACACTCCACCAGTACCCTGCCAAATTGAGGCCGGACCTGTTTTCACCCTGACTGACACAGACCCCGACACATTTACTTCTCCTATGACTGACTCAACTCATGATGTTGAACCTACCGCCTCACTGACAAATTCGGACCTAGTTCCTGACACCAGACTAACGTCTTCCTATACTGACGCCATGACGGTTCCCTCATTGACTCCCTTGGACCCTGACATTTCTCAAGTTTGTTTTCTGACCAAATTAGATACTGACACCAGACTAACATCTTACTGGACTGACTCCGACTCTGATGCCGTGACGGTTCCCTTATTGACTCCCCTGGACCCTGACGTTTCTCCAATTTGTTTCCTGACCGAATTAGATACTGACACCAGACTAACGCCTTACCGGATGGACTCCAACTCTGACGCTGTGATGGTACCCTCACTGAATTCCCTTGACCCTGACGTTTCTTCAGTTTGTGTCTTGATCGAATCAGAACCTGACGCCGGACTCATACCCTCACTGACTGACTCCCACCATGACGCCATGACTGTCTCCCACTTGACTAACCTCAACTCGGACGCTTCTCCAATTCAATCGCCAAAAGATCCAGAACATGACGCCAGACCAACATCCTCTTCAACCGACCTCGACCACGATGCCATGACAATTTCTTCATTGACTTACTGTGACACTGACGCTTCTCCTATTCATTTCCTGACTGAATTAGAACCTGATGCCAGACCAATCCCCTCAGCTCCAGCTCTCATACCGGATTCCACCTCGGATGTCTCTACATCAGCGCCGGGCACTGCAACCACTGCTCCGGAACCTGCCCGGGCTAGTGCATCTCCTGAAGTGATCCCTGCAGTGAGGGCCTTGGCCCCTGCACCTGCCTCCGCACCGACGGCCTGGACCTTCCCACCAGATGGGTCATCCGCCTCAAGCCCGGTCGTGAGGACCCTGCCTGCTCCGCCTCCGCGAAGGGTCCTGGACGTTCCTGCATCCTCCCTCCCCCGCCCCCTTAGTAAACAAATGTTATCGCAATTTTGTTCATAATGCAGTGCTTTAAAAATAAAAGTGTGCAATACACTACTTTTGAATGTATTATTTGAGCTTGCGTATAACAGTGTAATTAATCACAGAAACTCATGTGATTTTTTAAAATAAAATTGCATTGCCCGTCATTAGTTATTTTCCAAAAGCCATTAAACCAACAGTTATTCTTATGCTATTCCATTATTCCATACTAGCTCTCAAATTTCCGACAAATTCCACATCAGTTTGTAAGAGTTAACGGGGAATCCTCAGCACCCACCCAAGTAACATGTCCCACAAAAGGTTCTGTTTAAGGACCTCTTTTATTTACTTTGTATATGCTGCCATTAGGGATGATTATGTGCAAACATGGGATTAGCTGCCAATGATATGCAGATGATACACAGCTTTATATCTCTGCCTATCCTGATGATAGATTAAATAAGATTGGGGACTGCATTAAAGATATAATACACTGGATGTCACAAAACTTCCTCTTACTCAATGCAGATAAAACAGAGGTCCTTTTTCTAGGTCTGAAATCTGCTAGAAACAAAGCGTCAGGTCTAAAGCTTGATCTTGCTGGTTCCTCATCTTCTCCAGTAAAAAAATGTCACATTACACTACACACTACAGTCAAGTATTACACCATAAGCATGATATCGCACAGGATGCTGCACTTTGCTCTGAAACCCATTATTTTCTATGGCTTGTGCGGCGCAAGAGCGGTTTCGCGCTGCCACTCGGCGGCCCTGTGCACGCACCGCGGCCAAAGTTGAAATTTGTTGAATTTTGACCGCTGCACGCTGTGATACATTTTCGCACGACCAATAGAATCAAACCATTGAAGCGGGCTAGTGTTCGGTCTGCCCCATCTAAACACAAACACACACTCAAACACACACACAAAGCTGGTATGGAAGTATCTACAAAGCCCACAGCATATTCTCTCTTGGTGCTAACTGAGCTAGCGCTAGTGCTAACTCTGTTAGCTGGGACAGGAGAGTTTAGAAAACCACGCCTACTTTTGCGCTGAGCCCGGCGGTGCGTTCTCGCTGTTTTTTAAGAGGAAGCGCAAACCTTGCGGCAAACGCAGCGCATGCCGCGTTCGGTCTGAAAATGGCTTTCCTTTAAGTAATTATGAATTTACCACTCTTTACCCTTCCAAGTATTATGTTTACAATTCAACTTATATTATTAATTAATTTTTCCTTTTTAATTTTTCAGCTTCTTTCCTACTTGCATCTAGACCAGGGGTAGGTTACTCCAGTCCTGGAGGGCCTGTGTCCAGCCGAGTTTGATGGTAGTTCTTCTCAAACACATTCACTGAACCTGACAATTAACTGATTCCTGAGCAAGGAAATTACCAAAACGTGCTGGACTATGGCCCTGCAGGACCGCAGTGTCCATCCCTGTCATTGGTTCGAATCCTACCTTCAGCGTACCTGAGGAGAACCAAAAAGAGAGTCTGCCCCCTGTAATTAGGAAATGGACGCTGCTTTGGACAAATGCGTCTGCTACATGTCAAATGTAAATGTACATGTAAACTGTAAACTGTAAATTAACATCTAGCATTAAGATAATAATTTATCACACCTAAGGTATTACTAAACTTGTCAGGTTTGTCCTGGAAGATTTCATTTAGAAACACATAAAAGGCAAGGGGGCCAACACACAAAATAAACTGAACAGATGTAAACTCTAGACATGAATGACGGACAAAAGACGACCCTGGATTATGACCCAGGGGAAGCTAAATGCAAAGACAAGAATCAATCCGAAAACACAATTACTTAAACCTAAACATTACACAGATGTAACTCAATAACATGAAACTAGACACTATGAACACTGATACAAATTTGATGTAAGAGTCCTACATATAACAGACAAGGGGGCAGCTGCTGACTGGGGACATCACATAAACAAAATCCTATTTCACTAAGTAATAACTTATAATCAGTATAGAAATAATTTTGAATATCACAATTTTACACTATACATATTAAATCAGTTTTACCTTTTTATGGAGATGTTATCTGGATGCTGCGCCATGCTGAAATAAAAAAAGAACATAGTATGACACGTTTCCCCACTTCATGATGACTTCATTTTTATTGTTTTAAGTTCTCTTTGAGCAGAAACTGTTCCTACGACTCCAACATTATGTAGGACATATGTAGGACTCTTACATCAAAGACTGGTAGCTGGTCCTAGCAGTTAAAATTAAATGTAAATCAGTCAATCACATTCCTTTTAGACTGGTAGCTGGTCCCTGCATTGTGATTGTGTGGTAGTTGTTTGTGAAATGTTGTATAATATGTTGGTAAAATAGTAAATTTGGGCAAAATGACTGAAACTTTAAATTAAGATAATTCTAAGTATCAATCCGTTGCTGGTTGCCAAATCCCACCCAGCCATTAAGAGGGAGACCAAAGATGTAGAACTCACCTCGTAACCCGCAACACCCAGAGGAGGACAAAGTACTCACATTCATTACTTAAGTGAAAGTACAGATACTACTGGTCAAATATTACTCCAATACAAGCAAATTTTGTGCACTTTTACTTAAGTTAAAGTACTGAAGTAATGCTAATAAAGTACTAAAGTAATATATATTGCTTTTAAAAATACTTAAATATTAAATGTGCATTTTCTTTCATTGCATTGTTGCATTATTGGAACAACACATACAATACCTAATGCCTCGGACTAGCTTGTGAACCTCTAGTATTTTGTTTCTTTTTAAATGTAATACAACACACCCACATCATGAAACAACATGGTAGGTGTTCTGACACAATATCCCATGTAGTCCTAAAAGTATACATACATGTGCATCTTAATCAAGTTGAGATTGAAACTTCTGTAAATGCAATTTAGCAGCTAAAAAAAAACAACAGAGGATGTATACTCGTACCGTTACACCCCCCCCCCCCCACACACACACACACACACACAAATGGATGGATTAATTACATGTCCTGTTGTACATGTGTTTTGAGTTACGGAGGCTGAGCCTTTTAGTCTAGAGTAGAGAGAGTGCGTGAGAGAGTGTCCATGAGAGTGTGACAGAGTGTGTTATGAGATCTTACACAACCGTATTGTCATGTCTCGCCTGCAACCACCGGGAGGGGTCTGGGGTATTATTTATGTTCGGGTCTTTTATTTTGACATCCTGAGGATTAAGTGATTGTGTTCTGTTATTGGATATAGTAGTTATATATTAAGTATTTAAGTTCAAGTTAGGTGGATCTTTAGTTTCGGTCCACCATCGCTATTGCCGTTAAGTGTTGCCTTTTGTTGTGAACGTTAAGTCAGTTGGCCCACGAGCCACTTTATGTTCTGCTTGGTGCAAATAAAAGAAAAGAAAGTCATGGACGCCTGCCTTCGTGTGCTCTTTGGGGAAACACCTGGTGACGTGACACATATAGTGACGATAAAATATAAACATTTTATCAGGATCTGGTCATGGGTGCGAAAATTGCAGAAATACAATACGGCATTGGAATTATTTCATGGTTACAGACCTCAGAGGTTATGTTACTGATACCTGTAGCCTGTCACCCGGGAAAAAACAATTATGTTTCAGAAGAAGTGGGAAAAACATCCACTCTCAGAATTAAAGGTAAAGTGTAACCAGACCCTTGATAGAAATGTAGTGAAGTGAAAAGTATGATATTTGTCTTTCAAATGTAGTGAAGTGAAAGTCATAAGTTTAAAAAAAATAATACTCAAAAACTCTACTTAAGAGTACACCAAACCGCTTGAATTTAATTTCAAACAAACAGAAAAATTGGGGTGTTGTCACGGTGGGCTCCGTGAGCGTAGCAGGGAAGGATAGGGAACCAGAGCGGAGAGACATGATCAGGGGAAAACGGGGTTTATTCAAAAAACAAGGAAACACAAA
>JBBJLR010147572.1:0-15617 GCA_037577145.1 Brachypetersius gabonensis
GTGTGTGTGTGTGTGTGTGTGTGTGTGTGTGTGTGTGTGTGTGTGTGTGTGTGTGTGTGTGTGTGTGTGTAAGCCACTCTGCACCACCTGTCAGATGTCACAAAAGATGTGTTGTGTGCCTGTGGCATTGTTTATGTGTGTTACTCTGACCTTCGGTGCTCATATAGTGGAGCACCTGCCCCAAGGCAAACAGATACACAAAGCAAGATCATGTTCTGTGTGCATGTGTGTTTATTTAGCTCTAGGATGATGAAAAGCATGAACATTTAGCTCTTTAAGTGTAAAATTCTGCCACTCTGACTAAAATAAAAAAATAATCACTATGGTTGCAAACATATCCTGCAACTCATACTTTCTAAAGCACCCTTGCAGAAGTCTCTAAAGTATGATTTTCTCATATAAAGCTAGACATCATTAATGTGGGGGAACTTTAGTATTTTGGGGCTGAGATGAGGAGGAGAAGCAGCTAAAATACAGCTGGCAAGCTCATATAGATAAATCCTCAGTTTCTGAATGAGAGAATCATGCCTCATTTTAGCCTGAATGAACCTAGAATCGCTGTTTTCTCTTCATTTTCGTTGGGAAATGCATTAGCTTATAGCTTAATGGCAGACCTAGCACTTAATTTGCATGATCGTTAATATATTTGTGCAATGCATGCTGGGTACTGTAGAGAGAAACCAGTGATGAATGAAAAGCATAGACTAGAGGCCAGTGCCCCCTTAAAGCTTATAGACTTTAATGCACCCTTAAAGCTTATGCTAAGGTTAGGTGTAGCATAACAGTAGTTCCAGGCAGTAGAGCAAATAGTCCACAAAGATACATTACATTGACAAAAGTATTGGGTTAAACCTATTTTTCAGAGTTTGGGCTAGGCCTCCTTACTTAAACTTAATGCTTCACCATACCAAGACATTTTGGACAATGCTATACTTTCATGCTTGTGGACACAGTTTGGGAAGAACCTTTTCTATTGCAGCATGACTGTGCCCCAGTGCACGAAGCAAGATCCATAAAGACACGGTTGGATGAATTCGGTGTGGAAGAACTTGACTGGCCTGCACAGAGCCCTGACCCCAAGCCCATCCAACACCATTGGGATGGCCATATAGAGTATAGGTATACACAGTAGTGTGGGTGTGTGTGGGTGTGTATGCATGTGTGGCAGAATGGAATAGCCATGTCCCAGGTGTTCTCTTTGTAATATAGATCTTTGTTTGCATGTAAAGAGACTGTTTGTGTTCTCTATTTTGTTGTGCTCCACATGTTCCAGGCTTATTAATATTGATGACAGCGACCCAGATGAGTCATCATTGACTTCCTGATACCATATCATCAACATTACCCAGCTGAGAGTAATTTTGTCCACATTATAACATTCTCACATTCGCCCAGCAGGAAAGTCACCGTAATATCATGTTCTATCCAAGCCGTTCTTTAAATAGCAGCATGGATGAATGTCCCTCAAAAGAAAAAAAATGCAAAGGACTTAAAATAAAGAAAAGCACTTTCGTGACTCAGAGCTTAAAGGTTTCGTATCCATAGAAACCTGCCAAAGAATGCGATGGATGAAGCCTAATTGAAAAAGGCAGCAGGTGAGCGTGTGTTCAAGGTGGGCTTGTTAAGCCGAGGTGGAGAAAAACTGGAACAGACAACAGAACTTCTTGTCCACCTGGGAAAACGGGGCCCGATTGAATTTTTAAATTACCAGGCATCTTTGCAAACTTTGGGGGAAATTCAAACAACAGATTGGATTCCACTTTGCAATGTGCTCTGCAACATATCTGCAGGATGGACAGGTGAAGCCAAATCTGCTCAGAGATTGGTCTGGAAATCTACTGTATGAGATTAATTGCGGCTCTGAAGCCTTTGTTTATCTCTCAAATATTTCATATTGGTATAGAAAACAGTGTCTCTGTGTTAAAATGTATGTTCTACACGACAGTTTATTACATTGTCCATGTAATTATATGATGTGTAAAGGTGATCAAGAATGACTCCCAGAAATCCCTGCATGGGTCGCCACTATTTGCAAAGCACCGTCGATATATTTTAATTAGAACACACATTTCAAAACTAGAAGGTTTTTACTACTACAAGGTTTCTAGTGGTGTTACTTAAATGTTTTTAGGACAAAAACTCACAGAGCTTTAGATGATTGTTTTGGAACAGCCGAAATATCCCTCAGGAGGGATTGCTGACCTCAGAGGCTTAAAAACTGCTCTATTCAGAGCAGGGGCAGACTAAATAAGACGCACAACCCAGCGAACAGTAAATTAATGAACTGTAAAAATGACATGTACGTACATTTTACTGTATTATTTTTACTACAAAATACATTGAATTAATACGTATTTATCCCTGCTTATTCAAAAGAAAATGGCAGCTCATACCAAAGGAAACGCCCTGTGCATGAATTAATTGTGAGAGACGGCAGTTCAGTGTTCACTGTCCAGCACGTATACGGGTTTATTAATAATAATAATAATAAGAAGAAGAAGAAGAAGAAAGCTTTGCCATATTTTAAGGGTATTAAACTGAGTTTAAAATGAAATGAACATGTTTCAGATTCGTAATTTTTTCTTAGAACATGGCTGGTATAAATAAATAGGAACATTTATTCTTTTTAAGGGAATACGTCAACAATGACCAGCTTTTTCTTGCGACAAAGCTAAAGCTGGGAATTGTGATGCAGCATTTTTGTTCATTCTGGGAGTGCGTTTACATCAGCACAGAGAGGGAAGACCAATATCATGGCCAAATGACTTAGGGTGACATCAGCTGTCTAGGTCTCTGACATGTGTTTAATATATATGTAAGCCTAAACCTGTTCCTGTATATGTGAAAAACATGAAACAATTTACAACAGTGCTGCACTAAGATAAACCAGTGATATATGTATACAATATATAAAATATTATGAAAACACCTTTACTCTACCCCTCCATCTATAATTTACTGGCTACTTTTAGTAATAGAACAGAGGTAAACAGATAAACTAAGGTTGCTTACAAAGGCTAAATATTTTTGCATTGCACTATGTAATAATATGGACAGCTGAGAACATGTTCATGAGTTTATGGGCTATGTAATGTTATGTTAACACCACATTTTATAGCAGCTCTGCCTTTTTTATTAGGTTGCTACAGACATTTAAGTGGAAGATTTTAGTGATCAAGTTTATAGAGGGGTGCTCTGGAGCTCCCTCACTTGAATTCAAGTTGTAAAGTCAATGAGGCGAGACAGTTTCCTTCAAATAAATAATCTATATGACCGATTAATAATGAATTCATTACTTAAAATGACCAAGAACATGAACTGACCTTTTAAAACAGATTAGCTGGTGAATTATTCTCAACACAGCCGTGATACTGATCTGGTGGTGGCATGGAGTTTTTATCCCTGTCAGTGTCACTGTTATGTTAAGAGTGGAACACCAACCAAAATATATCCAGCCTGGGGGATGATCTGTGTCAGTAACAGACTACTGATGGGCACAGAATGGCTAACACAGTGTCTAACTGTAATTCTAATAAAGTGCTGAAGGTCAGAGGAGTAAAACACACACACAGATGACAAAAAACATGGCACCAGACTCTGACGTCTCTCTTTACTGTCACAGTAAAAAGAAATCAGGCCCAAATTACTACACATTAACCTTCCTAGTTTCTATAATGCTAATCTTCACTCGCCACCAGTGTTGGGCACGTACCTTTAAAAAAGTAATTAGTTCTAGGTACTAGTTACTACTCACAAATAGTAACAGATAGAGTTCGTAATTATTATAAAAGTAACTAATTATCAGGCAAAGTAACTATTGCGTTACTTAAAAAAAACTAATTTAATACAACTATAAAATAAATATAAAACATTGTACACTAATCAACACTATTTTAATGTTGTGGGACAGCGTGAGAGACAACAATCAAATTCAACATTTTTGCCTTTCACCTCAGCGAGAGAAAAGTAGTGCTTATACATCCAGTTTGCAAAAGCTACCTTTGGCCTTGTTGGAACTGCCATCCTTGTTATCCTGGATGTTTGTGTGTGCGACTGACCGTGTGTGCGCTTGTGTGTGAACACCCGCCCTGCTCTGCCTCTGATTGGCAAACAATGAAAATTTACTCAATCTAAGCCAATCGTCGCAATCTCAGTTACACCATGTTTACAGACACACCAGTCATTATCACTGGTTATGTGGCCCGCCCCGTCCCCGAAAACACACACACCCCAGAGAAAGAGAGGTCCTATGGCAGAGAGAGACGCTGCTCGCATGAAAACTGCTTCACTGTTCTCAGTTATAGTAACCCGCATTTTACTGTCAGTAACAGCAACGGCGTTGTAACGAGGGAAACAGTCATTCGTTTGATTACTTGTTCCTGAAAAAAGTATCGCTGTTTATTTATAGCGCCGTTATTCCCATCACTGCTCGTCACCCAGTTTGCTGGAAACACCAACCTTATAGCCCTGACTTTTTAGTGTACACAGTACAGTCTGGAATTGTACACTATATGGACCAAAGTATTGGGACACACCTGTTGTTCAGGGTTTGGGCTAGGCCCTTTACGTCCAGAGAAGGGTAATCTTAATACTCCAGTATACCAAGACATTTTGGACAACACCATGCTTCCAACTTTGTGGACACAGTTTGAGGAAGAACCTTTTCTATTTCAGTATGACTGTGATCCAGTGCACAAAGCAAGCTCCATAAAAACATGGGTGAATGAGTTCAGCATTGAAAACTTCACTGGTTCACACAGAGCCCTGACCTCAACCCCATCCAACACCTTTGGGATGAACTGGAATGGAGATTGTGAGCCACACCTTCTCGTCTAACATCAGTGTGTCAAGATGAATGGCCAACAGTTTGTACACTGTATCGTAGAGGATAAACCCAATCGCGGAGTGATATGAGAGACCGTATTCCACGAACTTTGCTCTCAGAACATTCTCTGACTAGAGCAGAGATCCCCACCTGGAATCCAGGTTCTCACAAACACACAAGTCAAATACAACCGGAGTACTCATGGTCCTGAAGAGATGAACTGGTATGGTGGCAAGATGAAAACTTGAGTCCCTTTGCACATCACATGTCTGGTGTGGGTGACAGAGTGCCTGACCTCATAAATGCTCTACAAAATTAATGGGTACAAATTCACACAGAAAAACTACAATATCATGTAGAAATCCTTCAAAAAAGAGTGAAAGCTGTTATAGCTGCAAAGGGGAGATCAAGTCCATATTAAAGTCTATGTATTTAAATGCAATGTCATTAAAGTCCCTGTTGGTCCCAAAACTTTTGTTCATTTAGTCTACATCTATGTAAAGGAGCAATAAGGTGTAATCAGTGAGTATGAACAGAACACTCCTGTTTTCCTGATTCATATCACTCTTCCTACATATTCAGAAATCTTCTGTGGCCTGTGATTAATGTATCTCCAGTTTGGCCCCAGCCAATTAACCCGTTTAATCCCAAATTGTTCCCTGCAAAATAAGTGCGTGCATTTTACTCCTTAGACTTCCCTAACACACAATATGGTTGAATATTTTTTCATTTCTTGGTGGTTATGATAGTGAAAATTTATACTCGGCAACAATTGTTGCCGATGGGAAAACACATAGTCTAAATTTCACCTATTTTGACCTATATGACCTATTTACACCCACTATGAGGTACATGTGTAGGGAATGGGTAGGGAACCTCTAGACCCTCTGCGACCATTCATATGGCGCAGGGCCCCCCCCGGTGGAGGGCCATCCACGCACTGAAAAGATCCAAGACCCCAAGGCCCGTCCCCAGCAGGGTGGATCCCACCGCAGCAACCCAGCTGGTCAACCCCCCGAAGGGAGGCCGCTCTTCCCACCAAGATCTCATGTACACCCCCTGGCCTGACCTCTGATGGTTTTAAGTTGTGTAGAAAAAAAAAAGATTAAAAAAAAGGTAAATAGAATAAACAGCCAAATCCTTTGACAGCTAGTATAACCAGCACTATGACTATGTATTATGCTAGCGGTAACAATTGTTGCCATGCTTACATTTACTCTTCTTACGGTGAAAAGATGCATGCAGGCGTATAATTCTCATTAAATATTAGTAGCAGACCCTTTAGAAAATATGTGTTCAAAATATTTTAGTAATATCTGTTAAATAAGGTATTTTCCGAACTTCCTTATGTACAGGTTTGAGGCAGACATCTCTTTCCAGAGGTGCAGGCAGGATGTAAAGGGGCCTGGTCATGTCTCCATTCACACCAGTCACATGACATTGATACAATTTAGGGGAGACAACCTATTTTTACTTTTTTTAACTTGCATTAGCTGCCCAAAGCCAAAACAACACTTTTAGAGCTTCCAAAATAAAAGAAAAAAAACGGCAACAATTGTTGCCATTGGGATTAAATGGGTTGAACAGTCTACTTATAGCTCCAGATCCCAAAGCACATATAAATATGTGCAGTGTGTGGGCGAACCAAATTGTGAATGGTGTTGCGTAGGCACACACTGGCCTGCAACTTTCCATAATTTAAATCATACCCTGATCACACTGTCCCAAAAGGCAGCTTTGTCCATTATGTAAATACACTAATAACCTATTTGGCTTTCATTGCGCGTGTCTAAACAATTAGCACTAAGGAGCTAATGAAGGTGTCCAGGGGGCTTTCATACCCAGAGACACGATTCATTTGATATCATCACTGTCATGTGAAAACCATTGTTTACAAGACATGAAATTGCATGAAATTGTTTCCTATATATGTATATTTATTTATTTATTTATCTATTTATTTATTATGATGATGATATAATCATATATTATATTCAATTTATTGTATTTGATTCCCAAGATTGCTAGTGGCACCACTGAGGTTCCCTTGAGAAATGCACCATCCCCAGGTGCTGTGTTCCTGGCTGCCGCTGCTTTACTTGTACAGAGGGAAGAATTTCGTGCAGTTCATACTGTGTGCTGTGGTTTGTTCACGTATGACAGAGTGGCCACTTACATATACACACACACATGTATGTAAATCACAGATGCAGTGGGAAAGCACATATGGTGAATGGGTTTTTCTATTGATTGAAAACATATGACCAAGTGAAATATTTTTGCCTCATATTTATGCAGAAATTAAATTCTTAAGGGTTCACAAACTTTTAAGCACCATATATATATAAGCAAAAGTCTGGTTTCACACAAAGCGGCTTCTCCTAAATTTTAGGACCAAATTCTCTGCCTAGCAGAATTATGTAATAGAAAGCAAAGTCCCTAAAACTGAGCCTGTGAAGAACATGTGCTTGACGATTCTAGTGTATTCCAGAATGCACTCCAAATCTAACCAAGTGACAACTGGCACTGATGTGATATAGTTCAAATATTCCAGACCTGTTCAGACTGGGACTTTGTCTCTTTGTCCTTCTATTGTAGTCACTGCTGCACTGCACTGCACTTTCTAGTGTTTTTCCTGCTCTAACGCATCTTTACCCTTCATGACAGTAAAATATTTAGTGCTGATTCAGAGCCGGTGGGAAACACCGTTTCCAGTAAATAAACAGGCCCATGAAGATTACATGAAGTTCCTCAGTTCATTTTGTGGGGAAACAGCACCCTCTTGTGGAATTGAATAGTAATGCAATCACAATGGTCTGCAATTACAGCTACAATGTGTGCTGTTTTTTATGTATGTATGTATGTATTTATTATTGTTTTTACAGTTAGTTGTTGTTTTGGTTGTTGGAAAGTTTTAGAGACTCAAAATTTAGCTAAGTTCATTGATTTAGTGTTTATAAAGTGCAACTTATGATCAAATAAAAGTGAAAGTATGAAAGTAGGCCTATCTCGTTTTGACTTCCAAACTGAATATGTGGACTTCATAATGGTTACATATTAGTTAGATGTTTGTAAATCACACCAATAATAACATTCGGCTGTCACACAATATTGAGTGACCTGATTATCACCTCTAATTCATATCATCGGCTAAATATAACCCATAGTGATAAAACATAATATTACTAATGCATTGTTTTTAGGTAACTTTAACCACGTACGTTATACCTCAAGGTGGCGCCAAAAGTCAATAAGGTTCTAATGTGACAAGTTATGCAGAAAATGCCACTGAATGCACATCCCAACAAATTACATATTCATTCTACGAGTAAAATGTACGTTTTACACATCGACTGTATTTTTGGAGTCATATTTACAGCCTAAAGTTTAATGGTAAAAGTCTTATCAGCCATATTCAGCTAAATCAGTGTTTCCCCTTTCTTCTACTAGAGCTCAATGAACTGCAAAGTTTACAGTTTTCCCCTGTGATCTAATAGGAAAGGGCTGCATCATGGGCTGTATCAGGTTAGGCCAGAAAAACACTAAATGTTGGAAAGGTAGAGGCCAATGCTTTGGCTGTAGCATAATGTTGTATCTTGTATTGGGACTCTGAAAAATAGTTTACAACAGATGGAAGCAGGGGTTGATTTGTACAGCGTATATACACTTGAGTGACCAGTGTTCTGGCAGACTTGTGGTAAGTCTGGTGTCTTTTTATCACCAGGAGTTTCTTTTATACTGTGGCAAACCTCCCAGGTAAGATGGATAGTTTAAAAAGTGAAGATAGTTCAGTAGGAGTGCTTCTGGTCTGTCTACAGCTCTCTGGGTAACTGAGATATCCTGCTCCGTTGAAGAATTTCTTTCTTTTTATCCCCTAGATATTAATTACAAAACTTTTACTTTTACCTTTGTTAACTGTTTTCCTAAAGGACTTTAATGTTCCAGCTAATCTCGTATTCTATATTACTCAGTCAGGTGACTCATTTCCTCCCATGGATAGTAATACAGTAATAGTGATCCTTTTGACAAGTATTGGGACGCATGAACATTACACCCACATGGGCTTTAAAGACATTGCATTCAAATACATTCACTTTAATATGGAGTGGACCCCGCTTTTAAAGCCACAACAGCTTCCACTCGTAACCTAGTGGTCAGGAAGTCGTGGGTTCCATTCCCAAGACCGCAAGGTACCGTCCCCACACATTGCTCCCCGGGCGCTGTGTTCATGGCTGCCGACTGCTTCGCTTGGTAAAAGTGTTAAATGCAGAGGTTCAAGTTCGCACTGTGTTCTGTGGTGTGCTCACGTATGACAGAAATGGTCACCTTCACTTTCGCTATTCTTGGCAACCTTTCCACAAGATGTTAGAGTTTCTGTGGGAATTTGTGCCCATTCATTCTGCGTTTCAATTAATGCCAAAGGTGTTTGATGGTGTTGAGATCGGGGCTCTGTGCGGGCCAGTCAAGTTATTCTGCACCGAAATCATCCAACCATGTCTTTATGGACCTTGCTTTGTGCACTGGGGCACAGTCATACTGGAAAAGAAAAGGTTCTTCCCCAAATACTGGGTCCAAAAAGTTGTCCTAAATGTCTTCTATGCCGAAGCATTAAGATTACCCTTCATTGGAAGTAAGGGGGCCTAGCCCAAACCCGGCAAAACAGGTGTATCCCAATACTTTTGTCCATATTGTGTGTTTGAGACTCACCTCGCCCTGCTCGCCCCGCCCCCAGGCTCTACGTCGTTGCCACAGCAGCAGCTGCTTCGAGCCGTAAGCAGACAGAGGCAGTCCAGAGAGCTCGTACTAGTTTGTGTCTTCAGAGTGTTTTTTTTTCTGACTTAAGCTTTCTTTTTTCAGACTTTGGGTTTTCAGCTGTGTGGACTGGCTCCAGTCATGGTTCTTAAAACGGAGTTATGGAAATGTTTTCGTCGCGGAAGAGGCAGGGAGCTGTGAATCCTGCAGTCCACTGTTTTCTGTAGCTGCCCTCTCATAGCGATACAGGGGGCTTTGTTTTTCTGGAGTCTTACTGGATCTCAAAGTCACAGACCACCGGGAAAACTCCCAATTTTCAGCGCCTGAAAAGGAGGAGAGCTGTAGCAGCTGTTTAAAAAAAACAAACAAACACCGGCTTGTGTTTTTGAGCAGCAAAAAATGGAGGCTGTAATAGAAAAAGAGTGCAGTGCCCTTGGAGGGCTCTTCCAAACCATTATTGCTGATATGAAGGTAAAGCTCAGTTCTGACTATTTTTAAATCTGTTTTTAACCTCCAATTTTTTAACTGTATTGTTTTACGTAATTCTTCTGTTTTTACCCGACTCTGAGCTGCCTGTTGGGGTTAATCACTGGCACAGCCAAGCAGTCACACAGAAACGTTCAACTGTTTACTTTTTCACTCGGTGCTGAACTGTCTCTGAAAAACTAAAGTGTCGCCAGTGTTGAAAAGCCGCCAAAAACAACGTGAGCTGAAAAAAGTATTAAGTCCAAAAACCCCACGCCAGTAAAGCTACAGTGGAACCTCTTGGTGCATCCAGTGTCAATAAAAAATGAAGTTTGTTTTGGAACCTTTTGGGCTTAAAATGCCCCACTAAAGTGTGATCAGCAGTCCAAGTTCTGAACCAACAGAACCGAATTAAATTTTTTGTCCAAATTAATTGTCAGGACTAAAATGTTAGTAGTGATTACTCAGTTCTGACTCTCTGATCATTAACATCACTCTCATTTTTGGTGAAAGTTCATGGGTGGGTAGTAATTAGTGTGCCTGACAAAATGACACATGTACTATATTTTGCTAATGAAAAATGTACATTTTCTCTTTTCCAGTCTAGTCATTAACATCTCAACGTAATTCATATTTCCATATGTGTCTGTTCCAGCAGCTGCTTTGCTGTTTTCTATCATAGATCATAAAAAAGAAACACATACAAGCTTTAAGTTTCTGTGCTGCAAGCTGCTGAATATATACTCTGAAGTTCCACTGGAGTCTTTTTTTTTTTTTTTTTACCTGATATGGGTTCTTTTGTGGTTGCTAATTTTCAACCATGGCATTTATTTACTTGAAATTACGCTTGAACATGATTTACAATACTCTAGGAGTCTCTGGTTTGTTTCTCATATTTTATGCTGGCTTGTTTGTTAGTTTAAGGTCCATGGTGATTGTGGATAGACACCTCAGTGTACCCCAGTCATAGGTTAGTGAATGGCTAGACTCCATCACAGCTCCAGACTCACTCCAATCAAGGAATTAAGTGTATTGAAGTGGGGCAGACCAAAAAATACATGGACTTGGTAGTTCCACTTTTCAGACACTAAACATGGCAGTTAAAAGGTGAGTTGAGATGTGTTTTGAGCAGGAAAGTCCAATTGTGCTGCAGGACCAAATTTGTGCACCCCTGGTCTATAAAGCATGGATTGGAGAATGCAGCTGTAGATTGAGATGCCACCCAGTATGTATGTCATTAGGTGGGCTGTTATATTCTGGAATTGTCGCCACGTCCCTGCACACATTCTGGTCTTTAGTCACACCTGTTAAAGGGCAAGCAAGGAAGCAGTACTGGAATTCCACTGACCTCAGAGGTCTCCAAAGTTCTTCATGTAGACGGCTAAACTGGGAAGGAATGACATTTGCCATCGGAGCCAGACAGCGTGGCATTTGGAGACGTTGGGAGTTAATTATCTTTGCATGGGAGCTGTTTTGTTCAGTGATGCATGGTGGGATTTATGTCTGCTTGTCAGTGAATGGATCACCCCATGTGTGGGTGAACGACACTGAGAGCGCCGCAGATTATAACTGCTAGTTGACTTCAGGATTTTTTTTTTTTTCTTGTTGCATCTAAACTTTCCCCCAGTTCCAATTTTACAACAACTTTGAAGTTCATTACTGTTGAAAGCTAACTATCCAGCCATGATTTTTAATTGTGAGAAATATGATTAAGCATTGGTTAAATGTAAATGTAAACATGAGTAATGATGAAAAAACTAGGTGTAGACTCGAAGAGTTCCTGACGTAGCAAAATGAACAAAGATAAACCTGGATAAAAAAGGATGGAACTAATTGGCTCAGTGATGTGACCCTTTAGAAATGTATGGAGACACTCCATTGTTGCCTCTGATGTGTTGAACCCTAGCAGGGGGTAAACTTTCCAGGCCCGTAAAATATTCAACAGCATTCGCAAAGGCTCCACAGCTCTCATTCGTAAAGAATAGAAGACTAGAAGGACTGATCTAGGATCAGATGTCTCTCTATCTTTATTACTATGTTATGCTGTGTTCATTTCACCCTTCACATGCTCTACAAATGTGACCCCTGAATGTGCAATTCTTAGTGGGAAACCTTGATCTAGGGCAATTTGAAATCCCACTCAGATCCTTACACTTCCTTACACTTCCATGGTGTGCTGAGCTGCTCCCAGTGGAAACGTCAGATGATGGGAGGCTTTACTAAAGAGGTCCGTCCTGGAGGGGCAGTTGTCTCTCTTTCACCCGCAGATTGAGTTGCATGGCCTCACATTCCTGAAGTCACTGACACGCCAGTGCTTACAATCTTCCCTCTTGTTAAGTAGTAGCACAGGAAAAGCTGCAATCAGCTTTTGTTTGAATTTCAAATTTCTTAGTAGAAAATTATTTTGTGTAATTCCTGCCTGCACACCTTAAGACCTGAATGAAGCCTTATCCAAGCATTGGCTTTAAGGATTTTTGTTTATTTCATTGTTTGCCAATAATTAAACTCTTCTTTAAATGCTTCTCTGATTTCCTGACTGTTGATTGTAACTGGAGTTTATAGGTGTGGTTGTTTCAGATGTTTAGCTGAATGGAGGGTGTTTGGGGCTCTAAATTGGTTGCCATGTAAAGTGACATTCCTCCACAAGGGTTGAAGGTGGTTGTGCTTAAACGATTTCCGTTTCTGTTCCACTTCTGTAAGCGTTTTGCGGAATTTAGACACAAGAGGCTGACATTTTCATTAAACATTCAGCAAGCGATTACAATAACTGACCAGTTTTATGTTTGTGTGTCCACAGGGCAGTTATCCAGTCTGGGAAGACTTTGTCAGCAAAGCAGGAAAATTGCAGTCTCAGCTCAGGTAATACTATTGTCTCTCACTCTTCTTGCTCTTTCTCTCTGTCTGTCTCTGTCTCTCACTCTCTTCCCCTCTCCCTCTCTCTCCCCACTCCCCCTTTCAACCAATTTTTTGGCTTAATGATGACTGTTCATTTGAGACTTCAAGGTGACTGATAAACTGTGCATTATAAGATGGGTTACAGTCTCTAAGAGCAACATATAAGCTTTTTTTTCACCTATGAAGCAAAGTTAAGCAACTTTTAACTCTCTTTCCAACCAGAAAGAACTGAGGTACCTTTCATTTACTTGTCAGAGAGTAACATAGAGTTAGACCCTAAATTCAGGAAATCCAGGTCTCATTTTTGGTTAATGAGAGTTTCTGTTTTATATGTCTGTGCATTATGAGGAATGTAAAACTCATTTCAGAATATCAACATGTATCACTTTTCCAGGGTGTTGCCTAAACAGTGTTATGACCCGGAGGCTGAAAGTCACTAAATTATAGTGATGGGATATTGCTGGAAACTGCCATGATTACTTTTTGTGGTCAGCGTCTGTGGATGAGGGGCTGTTTTCACAAGCTATTTGATATCTAAAATGTAGTCTGCCATGAAATAGAGATTGCTTGACACATCTGGATTGATCATTATCCAAGCATATATCATGCCCCCAGCCAGTGAAGCAGCAACATTAAAAGTTTGCAATGACATGTAACCTCAACTTTATTCACAGTTGGGTTTCTAAAGTCTTCACTGAGAATGTTCTAATATGTGGATCATCCCACAGCCTGCTTCTGAATCCTCAAAGCCTTGAGTCACTTGCGCCCACTCATGACCAAGCTTAGTTTGCACAAGGAGTGGTAAATGCTCCAGCTTTCATTGTGCAAACAGGTCTGTTTGATGAGTAAAAAGTGAATCAGTGTGAATATTGTGGCTATAGGTACAATAATGATGATAGCTTTGAACAGTTAGCCTTGATAAAGTCCCTTCCAGACTCTTTTTCCTGCTATTACTCAACTGACTTACGCCTTATCAGCTCATATCCTGGACTTCATTAGTTCGAAATGGGAGTGTTATAACAGGACAGCAACAGGTCACAATAGCCTGCTAGAATGATATCATAGATTGGGACATGCTCATTTTCTAATGTGTAAATTGCACTTAAACAGCCAACAAAGGGACACTTACATGTAGGCAACATGGACTCTATATAAGTGCATATACAGTATTCTGGAGTAAACATATCTTATATGCCTCGGCTTTTGTTTTTGAATTGGATGACATTTTTGTTGTGTGTTTACCGTCTGGTAGAAACAACCTTCTGGTGAGCATCGAGGCAGAACCTTAAACCCATGGGGTGTGAGACTTAAGGACTGAATAAAAAATGCTTCACTTTAAGACAGTTTGGCTGTATCAGTCATTATTTCATGCCTTGCGTAGTGCACCATGAGGTTTGAAAAAATCTAGAGTGAAGGGGGCTTTGGGATTGAAAACTGTTGGTTTACAGAGTTAAGTGTATCCAACACAGAACCACTACTTTTCCCTCCCAAGTACAGTGTTTTTCTAAGGTGTAGCTCAAAGGAGATCCAACATCCTTTTAAATTTCGGACGCTGAAGAAGCCAGAAGTGTTAGTTAGGTTTCATTTGTACCTTCAACTTTTCTACCCTTGTTTTGTGATCACTGGTTGGAATTGCCTGTTGTGAAGTGGTTAATGAAGTGCAGAGTTCAAGCACTCTGTAATTTGGCCGGTGTCTCCTCTTCCAAGGCAGCTAAGATGTTTTGCTCCAAGATTACAGCTCTTCTGGGCATCTCTATGTTTTGTGGTTAAAATATCTAGTGTCTTTTCCTGTATGATCTTACCAGCGTGACATTTCTGAAAAACCAGCAAGCATGTGATCCAAGCTGTCCCTGGGTTTGTTTTTACTTATTTGCCCGGCTGTTCGGCACGCCAGCTGCTTCTGTAGATGGATGGAATTTTCTTTATTTCTTTAGTTTCCTTTTTATTTTCTTGTTTTTGTTTTCCAAACCTATAACCAGTTCTATCGATTATGCATTAGACTGACTGGTTAGGTGGACGGCCCATTTGCAAAGCTCATTCAAACAAATGGTTCTCCTTTTGACAAACAGCCAAACTTACACCAGTGTTTGATCTTTTTTTTCTTTTCTGAAGCAGAGGCTCAGAGGACTGTACAGGTTAAACTGATCAACAGTAAACAAAAGTTTCAAGCGTCAGTCTTCTCCTCCTCAACCTAATAATAGAAGAATGCTTAGAGGTTTTGCTTTCTTTTGCCACCATGTGATGTTGTTTGTGTCTGTTGGTTTTAGTCACAGAGGGAAACACTCTTTTAACTTCTAAATGCTGGCTTGAGCTTGGGGGCTTTTAAAAGGATGTTAAGTTGATTGGAAACATGCTGTTTGTTATATAGTAAGTCGTGTGGAACGCTCTGCGTCAACAACAGGCCTCTCTGTGGAACATTTTGTTTTGAGCCAAAATTTGGACGATATAGGACCAGATAAGTAGTGATAAAGACAGAAAAAAAATAGAAAAGCAAGCATAGGTTGAGTGATGTTGAAAAATTTCCTTTGGCTAGACTTTCTTTTTTGCTTCGGTATCAGTAGTTTCATCTCTCTCGGTGTGTCTCTCTGTCTCTCTCTATCTCTATCTCTTTCTCTCTCTCTCTATCTCTCTCTCTCTCTCTCTCTCGCGCTCTCTCTCTCTCTCTCTCTCTCTCTCTCTC
>JBBJLR010147582.1:0-15616 GCA_037577145.1 Brachypetersius gabonensis
CTACTGCGTTACAGCAAAAAGTAATACGTTACTGTAATACATTACTTTTGTAACGCATTACTCCCAACACTGGTCATCCGACACCTCGAGCAACAACACAAACCGGGGGAACTTCCATATAAGGAGGTGCCTTGTCGTAAGAAGATAGTTTACTATTTGTTGTGCTGGATCCGTGTCACTCGTGCTCTCGATCTGATTATCTACAGTCAGTGGTGAGTTAAAAAGGGCCCCCACAGCAGAAATCGCCCAGAACAGCGAGAACTTGCAGTGGTTGCTGAAGGTTCACAACGCCTTTCGTAAACACTGTAAATTAACTTTGTCTATTACAAGGCTTGGGCTGGATGGCAGACAAAGCCTCTGAAATTAACTTCTGTGCAATGTGTTTTCAATGGAGGGCAAGTCGAACCAGATGGCTGTGTTATCATTCCTGTTGGTTGGAGAAAGTTGGGCGAAACTCGAGACCACATTCTGATTTATTTCAGCATAGCAAACCATAAGGGGAAGAATGGTGAGGGGAGGGCTCATCTGTGCCCTATATGTGTACAGTAAATGTCACTGTAAACAAGCGTTTTGATTTTTAGGGCCTGAACAAGACATCATAGTTCCCGACTAGTTTGCTGTCTCTGGTCTAGGAGGACTCTGTAGGAACTACAGACTCGAAAGACATGTTTTCCAGCTTTTTAGATAAACATGCAGATCAAAGTTATGGACAATTTGTTGTACAGTTCTAGGAATATTTAATGGTTTTTATGGCAAACCCAATAGAGCTTAGCTGCACTGTTTCAGCTTAGCGGGGCACAGCTTCAGCAGCCTCTGTACAACATGGCCACACCCTTAATGCATTGCAGTTTAGTATAAGTGTTGCCAGATTGGGCTGTTTCCCACCAAATTGGGTAGTAAAAAGTGGGCAGTAAAAAATAGTGCTTTGGCAGATGGGCAAAATTTAGGCCAGTTTGCCATGATTAGTAATAAACATCACAATGTGCTGTAATTGTAAACTGGAATGATCATGATCTGTATGACATACCCTATAAAGGTGAGCAAGTTAAAATGTATATAATGTATCAATTATGCTTTCAAGTTAATTGTAACACTGATGTATTTGTAAAAGTTTGGCAAATTAAGGAAATATGATACTCATACAAATCACATAATTTAAATGTTGCTTATTATTTGATGTAAAAACATTGATTTTGATAACATATTAACAAGATGGCCCTGGGTTCAGTGGACGGATGGATAATTCAGTGGATGGATGGATAATTTATTTAAAATTTCTTTAATCAAGCGTTGCTTAGGTAGGAATCTAAAAATGATGAACAAAGGCTTTTAATAAACATAGCTTTTAATAATCATAACATTACCAACAATAAGACCAGTACTACCACATAACAACTACCTCAATACTTACTTACACACTTTCAAAAAAGCCAGCTGTCAGTGGTAAATGGTAACCAGCATTTTATTCATGGATGTATTGATTGATTGATTGATATTCTATTTTGTTTAGCATTATGGTTGAAGATCACCTCATAATGTTTTAAGGTTTATTTTTTGGATGTATTTCGTACATTTCTGGATTTTCATACATTTATTTTGTCTGGAAAATATCTAGCAATTCTGTTTTGCATGTAGCCTGTATGGTTCCACATTGTAACTTTGCTAAAGCTGTGGTGGGTTGAGTTCTCCCACAGTCTGAAACATTCCCAGTGGTATCGCTAATAAGGTGCTTCTTGGCTTTTTTCAAGCGTCTGTTATGACGCAGCAAGTTTCTGAAATTGAAAACAGCCAAACCTGACTGTTCCTTTGTAAAGATGAAGGAGGTAATGGAATCTGTCAGTGTTATACAAACACATCTTGAAGGATCCTGATGTTCTGTTCTTGCTATGGTTGCTTTACCCTTGTTGACCTGCTTGAAAACTTTGCATATGTCATTCTTTGCATGCATCCCTCTGCTTCAATGAAAAGCCTCTCATAGATGTTCCAGAGCCTTACGCAATAGTCCACCATCACATCTCAAACACCTGTAATGAACTCAGTTGTGCACACACAGCTTGTATAATGTCTATAGAACTGCACTGACCATTAGAACGGGTTCTAAAGTAGGTCACCATGCTCATTAGGGGTCCGGCTTGGCAACAGTGGCTGTTGTAAAAGATAAAGTTGATCTGAATTAAGTTGCAAACTGTTTTTAAATGGTCATAATTGCTGTCTTGATTTCTGTACATTTGATGTTTGTTGTGGTTAGAAAGAAACTGGATAGACTTTTATATAACTGACTAGACAAGATTTGCCCAAAGTGGGGCCTGTAGGCCTAACTTGGCCTTTAAAGATGTTTGATTCGACTCATCAGAAGGTTTCCCACTAACCCAACAGGTTTAAAAATGAATTCCACTGATTTTTCAAAATATAATTGGCAAAATAAGTAAGTAAAGTGGCCCTTAGTGTCATGAACACACCACAGCACACAGAGTGAACAGAGTGAAATCCTCTCTCTGCATTTAACCCATTCACCAAGTGAAGCAGGGGGCTGCCAGGAACACAGCAGCCGGGGAGCAGTGTGTGGGAAGGAACCTCAGTGGTGCCCTTCTAACCCATGACCTTCCAATCACAGGGGCAGGTCTCTAACCACTAGCTGCCTCAAAATCCCATTCAGAGCAGTTTTGAGAGCATATTTTTAGGAATCCATTCATGGCAGAGTGGCAAAGCATGTTCTGGAGCCTGATTTGAATTCTGCCCATTTGGGCGTGTGCTAACATTCTCCTGCAATGTGTGTTTAAACGTGAGAGAACTCAAAAACACCTGCACAAATACCAGCTTTATTTATTATACAGTGCAGAGACCAACACCTAAATCAGAGGCCCTACAAAGTTCTATCGGCTTGTATTGATTATGTCCCTAATTTGCATTCTTTCTCACATTCTGCCCATCAGTGTGTTTCAGTTCGAGCGCTGTCAGTAGGTAGAGTGTGTACTTTGCAGCATCCTTAGCAGTTGTTGTTTGCAGAGCCTTCCTCAGGCAATAACATCAAATAACACAATCCACAGATTAGATGCTGCAGCAGAGTCACACTGTCCCTGAAGCAATGAGCTGCGATGCCCAGGTTTAGGTGTTTGAACTGGGCAGTTAGAGGTAAAAAATAGAGGTGATTTGTGTTTAAGATAGAATTGACAGATTGCTGTATAATAGCTAGTTGTCCATAAGCTAAAATGTAACAATAGGTCACTCATTCAAAACTTTCTTTGAAGCAAATTTCTAGGGTAAATGGTGACTCGTTTTTATAACAAAAGGTGGCAACATACATTTAAAAACAAATTTGTGCTCTATTTTTGTAGGGGCATGCGATGAAGAGATGAAGAGAATTTTAGCCAAAAGGGACAGCATTCTCAGACGTGTTTAAATTTATATAGTGGGGAAATAATTATTATAAATAATAAATATTATAATTATTTGATCCCCTGCTGAATTTCCATCTGCAGGCTACTCGAAATATATAAATAAGCTTAATAAATTAGATTTAGATGATTAAATTTCTTAGCTAACTGGTCTTTCTGTTGGCTTTAGAGAAAACCTGAATGCGCGCGCGCGCTGTTGATGATGACGTAAGAACAGGACAGTTTTCTTGGCTGCCGGAACCAAAGACTTGGTAGCTGCGTCCCGTCCGGAAAGAATTAACCAACGGAGCAGAAGGGCCGGTGTAAACAAACGCAGTTTTTGGTGTTTTGGTTTCGTTTCTTCTGAATTTGCAGCATCATGGCAGGACTGGAACTGCTCTACAGCTGCGTGGCCTCCTCTGTAACAGCTCCTCAGGACGTCGTGGTGTGTTTCGTGCACTGGGAGATCATAAAGAGTGGATTTAAGTGTTTGGGCTGTGGAGACGAGGTGGGACTTCACTCACAGCTCCGCATGAAAACATCTTCACAACGAAAAATACTCCTCCCATTTCAGCAGACACTGCGCATTTCAGTTCTTTTAACGTCCATGTCGCCTGCTTCTTAGATCCACCTTCTCAGTTCTACCTTAAATGGTGCAGTGTTTTAATGTCATTTAGGGTGAACTGGAAAAATTTCAACAATATTTTTCAGCTGACACGGTGACGCAGCACTTCTGGAAATCAACATGTCTTTTTTACAGTATTCTTTGTTTATTGGAGCTTAAAATATATATATGTATACACAGAATAATTGCACTTGTAAATTGTTTAACGCAGTGAAACAAAACAACGTTCCTTCTGGACCACAGAGCAACACAAGAACCGAAACAGAAACACCACAAGACAGACAGGACAGAATACACAGAGTGAGAGATTGTGTTCCAGAAAGAAAACGCACAACAAAACATTTTGTGCAGTCGATATTTCGGTAAATACGGTATTATGACAGATACTACACTATATGGCCAGAAGTACTGGGACACGCATGTTTTTCAGGGTTTGGTCTAGCCCCTTTACTTCCAATGAAGGACGATCTTAATGCTTCTGCAGACCAAGACATTTTGGAGAACGCCATGCTTCCAACTTTGGAGGCAGTTTGGGGAAGAACCTTGTATGTGTGCGTGTGTGTGTGTGTGTGTGTGTGTGTGTGTGTGTGTGTGTGTGTGTGTGTGTTTGGATTGGCTGTTGGGATGTGAGTTAGTTGGGTGAACCCTAACAACTGTCTCTCTGTCTTACAGCCTCGAGATGGAGAGAAGAAGTCAGAGTTGCTTCCTGCAGCCTGGAATGCAAGCAAAGAACTTTACACACTAAGATACAGATCAAATGATGACAAGTCCAACCTACTGCTCAAGGCCATCACTGTGGATTCCAGCTTGATCTTCAACGTAATGGTAAATTCTGCTAAGAATATCAATCGCTGTGTGAGTCTGAATAGTGTTGGCTCAGACATTAATCATTTTCCCGACCTCTTACTCTCTTTCTCACGACAGGACTCGGCTACAGAGAAAGTCACAGATCTGACTGTTAATGTGTCGGATTATGTAGACGAGGCCAACCTGCAGACATTTGAAAGGTTGGTTTTACAGACATTTTTTTTCATGATATTTTTTCCTACATAGCCTTGATTTTGCCATCATTTTAGTCAGCAGATTGAGCTTAGACAAGGTTTCTGGCTATGTTTCGGCTTGACAGAACAATGATCACAACGACCACAGCTGCTGTTTGTTACTGCTGGTGGCCTAGTGGTTAGGGAGTTGCTCTTGAGATCAAAAAGCCGTGGGTTCAAATCACAAGACTGCTAGTGGCACCACTGAAGAACCCTTGAGCAAGATACCGTCACCACATACTGCTCCCCGGGCGCTGTGTTCCTGGCTGCTCACTGCTTCGCTGGGTGAATGGGTTAAATAGGTTAAATGCAGAGGAAGAATTTCGTGCTGTTAACACTGTGGGCTTTGGGGTGTTTACAATTGACAAATGGACACTTTGTACTTGTAGTTACCTCTTTAAGGACCTTTCTGCTAACCCAGGTTTAGATCCTCAGGCTCTGATTTATCCCTGCATGTGACTACATGAAAGTAGCACTGTTCATGACCAACAGCCAACCATGTAGAACATTAGTTAAGTGGTCCATTTTACATCAAAGGAAAAAGAAAATATGCAAAAAGTAAAACATGCATTGCAAAAAGCAACCCCATATTGTAACTATGATAATAATATATAACAAAATATTTATATAATAATATATAACATATGACCTCCTGCTTGGTTAAAATAAAAACCTGCAAGTAAAAACAATCCCTGCTCTATATAATAAACTTTAACATGTTTTTAAGTTCTTTATAATAGTCCAGCGTTTTGTGTATACAACAGAGTGTATGTAGATTTTTTTTGACTATTTTTACTTTAAATTTGACATTGTTTTTGTCTTTATGTCTTTGTGTGGCCGTGTTCCTGGTTCTTGAAGAAAATGTCTGCATGGTAACGTTTTTGTTATTAATAACGATCGCTTATGTTTGTTCAGTGTGTTTAAGAATAAAGAAGACTTGGCTATGAAGCTGAAGTCATCTTTGCTACCTTCAGTGAAAGGAGAGAGTAGTGAGAAGAAAGAGAAGAAAGAGAGAGTTCCAGATACCCGTCCCAGTCCAGACCACGATCCCCTCCGCATTCCCCCTAGAGCCCCGGCTAGAGCACATCCTCCAAACTGGTGAGTGAACTGTGTTCAATAACGTCTACAATTACATGCACTGGGCTAATTAGTGCTCCTTAACTTAGACCTGTTATAGATACAATACTAAAAGAAAAACTATATTTTTAGCAAAAATAACATAATTTTTCACTATTTTACATATTATGAAAGTCACGTAAACAAAAAATTGATTCGACTTGCACATGGTAGCATATCTACTTAGATTCGGTTGCATTTAGTATTCACTGGGATACTTGTCTCTTTTTTTACCACTTATCCATTTATTTCATAAACTGCAGATTTTTATTCTTGCTTAACATTGAAAATTTGTTGACGGAATAACCATAAATAAAAATGTTACCTTTCAGAAAATTAATAAAATATATGACATTCTGGCAAATAAAAGTACTTAAATGGTGAAAATACTGTAAATGTATTTCAGTTAGCAACAAATATTGAGAGTATTTTTAGTAATTATTAAGTAATTGGACTTGCAATTACAAGGTAACATATCTCCTTACATTTGGTTGAATTTAGTATTTATGGTATTTAGCCTTGGTTTTGGCAGTAAAATGAAAAAATGCCATAAATGTAAATGTAAACACACCACATCAGTCAGCCTGAGTGGTAAAACATGCAGCAGTTCTGTAGCGAAGCTGCAAAGATAAACAAATGATAATCTGCATAAATGAAAGACTTGACTTGGCAGTGATCCATACCAACTTACCAAAGAATCAGTGAACCGCGGACATGGACCTGAGGCCAGGAATTGTGTTTTTTGTCTCAAATGCTTTTGGGTTTCATTAGTTGTTTTTACACCTCAGGATGTTCTTCATTTTTATACTGTGCAAAAGTTTTCCTTATATTTTGCTTAGAATCTTCTTGTTGGTCCAAAAGTACTATTTTCTGTCTTATCTTTGTCATATTGTTTAGATTAAATGAAAGAAATGGAACAAATGTTTTACTGCGACTGCTGCTAAGTGCCTAAAGATACAAGGAGCCTAGATAAATGGCTCTAAGCAGGTTTATCTCTATAGGGCTGTTATTATAATTTTTTTTTAATATAATTTTTTTTTGGGGGTGGGGCAGTGTGCCAAACTCAACTCGCCCCCAGGGGAGGGGGAACTCGACTGTTTCCCAGTTCATCTCACCTACTCTACACATACGAGTCAGGTGTGTGGCTGCGGCTCAGTTAATGTTAACTCCAGTAAGTAGGGTATTTTATTCACTTTAAATAAAGCGATTCTCTTTAATCTAGTTGATGCAGACTCATTCATAAATTAGTTGCGGCAAAAATGCTGATTACCAATATAATTTTTCATGAATCTGCTATATTAGCGATTAAAAAATTACTTATCTAGTTAACGTTAGCTTGTTTACAATGGCTTGTTGCACAGTGCACTGCAACTAATGCCTTGTTTTATTTGTGACGACTTGGCATAATGTTAACTTAACATTAACGACCACAATTAGCATATTGTTTAGCTGTGCATTTAGTAAATGAGCACTGTGCTACGTCCAAACTGAACCCACTGTATTTTTTTGTATAATCAATTTCTATTGTTCTTTAGTGTCTTTATTAATTTTAAATAAAATTTTAAACCTCTTTTTTTAATTCCTTGTTTTTATTTATAAGTACAATTTGACTGTATTATTTGTGTCCCTTTCAAAAATTGCTCATGAGAAATTTTCCATTCATTGCCCCTCCCTACTGTTAAATGAAATTTAATTGCTCTAATATGATCAATTATGCTTAATACTATCAGGTACATTAACTAAAAAAGTAGAAAAAAAAAGATATAGATGGTCAGTTTGACTTTAAAGTGAAAAAGCACAATAATGAGCTGAGTCCATTTAAATGGCTCCTCTGAGATGTTACCTAAGCTTTCAAAGCCTTTAACCTTGATCAGTCTCCAGTTACAGCCAGCTGAGGATTTTGTGGAGAGCGCCCATCACTCCCTAAAAGCCATAATAGCTCTCAGATTACATATAACGTATAATGGCATTTCTCATCACGGACACACATCTGAGGCTTAATAGCAAGATAAATAATATACAGGATTCCAGACTAATGTTCTCGTGGGGATTGTTCAGGTACTTTCCTGAAAACAGTGACCATGACATGATTAACAGTAAAAGCTAGTGCATTCTTTTAGCATAATCACATTTTCATAATGTTTATTGGCACCTAAAGGCTTCCATTCATTTTTTTAGTAGCAGTGTCCTGTTTCAGTATAAACATGCAGGATATAGGGAGTCCTCAGATCCACACTACCACAGGTTTCTACCACTTATTAATTTATTTCACAAACTGTAAATTTAAATTATTGGGAATTTGTTGAGTGAACAACTATAAATGAAAATTTGATGTAATTATATGTAATAGTGTATGTCTGACATCCTTTAACTGGTGTGGCTTTTTATACTAAAAAGATAATACATTGAAAAATGACATTCTGGCTAATAAAAGTACTCATATGGTGAAAATACTGTTAATGTACTTTAGTTAGCTAAGAGTTTTTAGAGTATTTTTGGTAATTATTAAGTGAGTAACATGCAAATGTAGAGATTCTCAGTGCAAAACCAGTGGCTGGTAGGTTATATAGTACTATATAGTAATAATTGATTTGATAGACACATTCTTAGAAAGCTCATCTGCTTAGAGTAAATTTCTCCTTCTTGATATTTTTCTTCCACCTGTTTTTGGCACCGCCTTTCATCAGAGCCCGTATTAAAATTTGGCAAAATTTCAGTGTCGAAACGTTGTTTTAGATCTGGCGTAGTGCATCAGTATCACTTAAAAAATGATTTTGTGGTTGAGTTTACTCTGAAATGAATGGTGATAGTCTACAGACAAATCATCTTTAAAATATGTGTCGGACAGAGAGTCTGTGACATCACGGCTATGGAGGCCAGAAAGAGACAAGACGGGTAGAAACACAAACGCAAAGAAACAAACATGGAGCAAAACACACAGCAGACTTCATGGCACTAAAGCTCAGGTCAGATTTAATAAAAGCTGTGCGTCACTGTTTGTGGTTTAACTAAGAATAATCAGCCTGTGAATGCGGCTCAGCCTTTCTTACCCATAAATGGCTTGTTAAGAGCCAGCGAGTTCATGCCACATCGGTGGATTAGTGGTAGAGTCAGTCAGATTTGGTGTCTCTGTTTATTGAAGCATCAGCAAACTTGCGGCCAGTGGGAGCAACTATCAGAGAGCGCTCTCCAGCAAAGTCTGCACTGAGGTTAGACAGGTCTCAGAACTCAACAGCCCTTTTTTTTATTCAACCCACATCGGTTTTCCACCAATAAGTTCTAATTACCCCATTTTCATATCTCCTTAGTTATCACTAATTAATGTTCAGTCGTATCTGGCTCCACCTGGCTACCAATATTTAATAACTGGGTCTGTCCATGTTTAAAAAAACATGTCCTTGTCAACAACTCATGTCCAGTACAGTCCAGTTTGGTTTCATAGATTTATTTTGGGGTTCGTTTTGACACATTTGATGTGTTGCAGCCTTGCTGTCAAGGACATGTGCAGTGGGAAGATGCTCAGACGCAGGAGTTCGGCTTCAACTGAGATTTTTTGGGGCTTTCCATTCACCTGATTACTCACATCGCCAAAGAGGCTGAGGGAGATAGTTCAGTGGTTCAAATGCTAATTATACGGTTGTTCACTGACTTAAACAATGTATTTCTACCATTTCAGTCACCATCTATACATCAAATGACAAATCACTGAATGCAAATCCACACTGCAAGTATTTTCTTTTTAACACAATACATATTTTTGCCCATAAAGGCAATGTTCGAGTGTCTCCAAACATTGGATTTATAGCAACCGTGCAGTCACACTTTCTCATGGAAATGCATCTAGTGGTAAATTGTTACTGGGTCATCTTTCATTTGAGCTATGAAAATGTCAGCTCTCATCATCTCTTCAGCCTTATTCAATATTTACAGTGTCTGAGACGCTGCTTGCCAGAAAGAGACGTCTCTATTTTTGAGGCGAGGAGGGCGGTGGTGGCGGGACAGGGCCGCGCAGGACGCAGGAGGGGCGAACTGGATATTAAATTCACAATTGAGGACGAAATAGGAAAGAACAGGCTTGAGGGGATGGGGTAACGAGAATGAAGGTCGGGACGAGAACAAAGAAGATGACAAACTGAAAAAGAGGAGGGATGAGGGGCTGAAAGCGAAGGTTCGGCCAGCCCAGGAGAACTGCAGGGCATTAGAGATGCCTGTTAGTAAGTAGCGGATAGAAAGTGCTGGAAAAAGCCAGGAGAGAGGCGGCACGGTGCTGTCCTTAAGGACGTGGCAGGAGGCCAGGGCTAGGAGAGATTGTGTCACTCGTCTTCAGCTTCCCCTTGCTGCACTGGCAGTGACCCTATCAGGTTCTTTATGATGTCAGCGCTTTATCGACACTGCTGTTGGCATAAACGCACAGCCAAAACAAGCGAAGCTGAGATGGGAGCCGTGTTAAAGAGAGAGAACTCAATGATTACATGTTTTGTTGGGTCACATGGTAGTGACTCAGTATGGTTTAGAGGGTTAAAGTATATAGAGTTACAGAATGACATTGAATGTATTCCTGTTTCTTTAGTCTTTAGGAACTGATTGACTGGTTGAGGTTGGAAAGGGTCATGTACCACCAGTACCAGTTTCTGGTGGAACAGGAGCGACAGAATATCAATCGTGATCCATCAATCTGAAGGGGGCAGGTCAATGTTTTGGAATATCAAAATAAATTTGGAACACAAAACACACAACATAATTTGTGCTTGTGTGAGCATGTGTTTCTATCTATCTATAAATATATGTATATATTTGTGTGTGTGTGCATTAGGGCTGTACGATATTAGGAAAGCATGTGATATGCGATAATGTTGTTGAGTGTTGTGATGCCGATATCACATGCGATAAGTGAGTAAAAACTTAGCCGTTATAGTGTTAATGTTTTTAACACTATAACATAGACTCCAGACGCTGATTAGTCTATGCAGAAAAAAAATGTAATGCAATACTTCCAAAATTTACTTAAACAGAGCATTTTAATGCATCCCATAAAACATTTGAACCATTGAGCATTGTTGAAAAAAACCTGAACATATTTTAAAATAATTTTAAATCTTAAATGAATGTAAACGTAATTTAAATAAGTAAGTTCTTTGCCAGAAAAAAATAACAAAAGGAACAATCTATAACAGCAGCACAGAAGATGAAGAAACTGGTCAGTCATTTTTTTGCCCTCTTTGGCACTGGGTGAAGATCTTTGGAAAAACATAATATATTGCAGTTTAGTCAATAAATGCGTTATATATCATTTTTTCGTGATATGTAAATTGCGCATGTTGATATCGCGATGACAGTAATTTTGCGATATATTGTGCAGCCCTAGTGTGCATATACTGCTAATCAAAATTTTGGACACACCTTTTCATTCATCGATTTCCTCTGTTTTTATTATCGGCTACATTGTAGATTAATACTGAAAACATCACCTATTGCTGTGATATCAGCTTTGCACACTCTTGGCATTTTTTTCAATCAGATTCATGAGGAATCGACTTGGAATGGTGTTTAATTAATGGGAGTTCTTTAGTGGAGTTTCTGTCCTTCTTAATGTGTTTGGGATCATCAGTTGTGAGTCGGGTTGGTCCACAGTTAGTGATCCTGTTCCACTACGGTTCTACTGCACATTACGGCAAGAACCACTTTACTAAGGAAAAAACAACAGTCCATCATTCCCTTATTACAGAACAGATTCTGGTTTGTTTAACTCTTTTTTGTTTACTGCATAATTACATGTGTCATCATTATGTTTGTTTTCAATATTAATCTACAATGAAGAAAATAATAAAAACAAAGAAAACACGTTAAATGAGAAGATGTGTCCAAATATACATACACACACATATTAGTAATGGTGTGAGCTTGAATCTCATCATTTGAGAAGCTGTAATTTGATGACTTTGTAATTTTGATGATTTGATGACTCGTGACAAAGTAAAAAAAAAATGCAGCTTGACCTTGCCTGGATAACCATTATCAACACTGACCAACTACATGCTTCTGTACAAACATAACTTTTTTCTTCTTTTTTAAATTTAAATAAATAAAGAAAAACATTCTTTTTTAAATTGTGAAAACTATTGACATGAAGTGTTGTGACGCTCATTTTATATACATTAATCTATTCATATATCCCTGAAGGACTTTATTGGTCAGGTGTGGTATATCAGGCTTGGAGGGCTCTGCAGGGCAGTAGATCTCCATATTCTGGATTTAATGATATTTTGTCCTTGAGCTGTCTCAACTCTCCACCAGAGGGTGGTATAGAGCCTGTGTTTTATGTTTTGATTAGCGGTTCTAATCTGGTTCAGTTAAAAAATATGGATTCTGTTGGTTCTATGTGGAACTTTGATAAGATCATTAAAAACAAAATGCACTATATAAAACTTCTGAAATAAATAAATATTATAATTGACTAAATTGTATTATTTTTTGTCTTTTTTGTCTTCCATTGCCTCCAGTCATATTTGTGCATTTGAAAAGTTACTCTGGATTGGTGTGAAAGTCTATAAATCAAATTGTGGTGAAACTGGAAGCCTCATGGTGCACTGACCTTTTTTTAAGGAACTTTAATCAGTTTGCAGCACAATGAAAGCAGATGTTTAAACCTTTGCTTGTTCTCTGACTTTCAGGACAGACCCAATGGCTCCGTTTGCTGCAGGAGGAGCAGATCTTGATCCTTTTGGGTAAGACGTTCATCTCCTGTAGCCATACTTTGCACACGTCTTGACTGTTGTGTGCCTGATATACAGTCCTGACTTGATCCACCACTTAATAAACAAAATAAACCCTTTTAGAAGCAGAACATGGTGCTGAAATACTGAAAAATGTCTGTACTTTAACTGTCTTTGTAGCAGAAGGCCTGGGGGCATGATTGTGGATCCTTTACGGGCTGGGTTCCCTCGTTCTGGCTTTGACCCCTCAGGTGGCATCCCCGGGGTCCTGCCTCCAGGCGCTGTGCCCCCAGGTGCCCGCTTTGACCCTTTTGGGCCAGTCGGCAGACACAGACCTGGGTAAGATCAGCAGGGAAATCCAACCAGCCTATCTGTTGCTGACCAGCCAGATATCATTTATGTACTTAATATAGTACTGTGCAAAAGTCTTGAGCACCTCTTTTTTTTGCATTTTGCTTGTTGGTGCAAAAATACTATTTTGTTCCTGTCAAACTGTCTTATCTTTGTCATATTGAGTAGACTAAATGAAAGAAAAAAATGTTTTACTGACAGGCTGCAAAGGCCTAAAGATACAAGGTGTCTAGATAAAGGAGCTCCAGCACCACCAGTATACTGATCACCACCTGATCATCTGGAATCATCTGCTCCTGGTTCTTCACTGGTTCAGGACTTCAGTTAGATGCTCTTCGTTCTGCTTGAATGATTCATATGTAGGTCCCTGTGTGTCTTAACCAACAGAAACATTCCTCTGAAACTGGTCAGGTTCAGGGACTGGACTGGAAATGAGAGAGTTATTCCTCAAGACTACATACAAATGCAAGAAATCTGGCTGCTTTTTTTGGGAAGCAAAATGTGAAGAAATGAATGGTGGCTCAAGACATTTGCACAGTACAGTAAATGAACTACATGAGTTATAATGAGCGTAAAATTTTATATCATTTTCTGAACTGGATGATCACAGTATCAGGTTTGCATGTAATACAGGGAGCTTCAGAAACCTGACCAGGCTTTTTTTCTGACTCTTTGTTTAAATTACACCAAACTACTAAAGATTAAAAATGACTGTCTCCTTTTAATCTTGCTCTTTCCATTTTATTCAATAAACTAAACATACATTTTCTCTTCATTTCTCAGGCCCGACCCTGATCATCTGCCCCCGCCGGGTTACGATGACATGTTCATGTAGAAGGTAGCACAGTGAAGCTCCTGGTTCTCCTGGAGGACTTCTTTGTCCCCTGATGAGTCCTGTTTCTCCCCGCCCTGCAGTGAACCGATAATGAGCACATTGAGAGTTAAGTTGCTAGAGTGGTGCTGCTGCAGAGCTGTGCACTGAAAGGTGTTTTAAATTGCAGACTAATGCAATGGCCTTCAGAGAGGATTGATGACTCCAATTAAAAGATGCGGAGGTTTTTGGCTCTGATTTATACCTTAATTAAAAATTTGCTTGTTTGTTCCTGTTGCTGTTAACATTTCCTTGATGGGCACAATAAACTTCTTTTTGTTAAATAAAGGAAACTAATACCTGGGTTACTAAAAAATGTTTTTATTGCTTATTTACTGCAGTTAAAACAAAGAGGCTCGTTTAAATTACACCAAACTACTAATGATTAAATATTACTGTTGCCTTTTAATCATACTCTTTCCATTTTATTCGATAAACTAAACAAATTTCCTCTTCATTTCTCAGGCTAGACCCTGATCATCTGCCCCCGCTGGGTTATGATGACACGTTAAATGATTAAAGAACTCCATTCTTTATCTACCGGACAGACTGTACCTGTTTCCTTTTTCATTTCTAACTCATGATGTTCAGATTAGAATAATGAAGGACATCCGAGATGTTTATTTCCACCGAAGAAGTGATTTCTAGATATTAGTTATTTTCCCCTAGCAGCAATAACATAACCATCTTCACGTTTGACATCTGTACCTCTTCTTGTTCTCTAGTCTTTTTACTCTTTACTGAAATAATCAATTGGTGAAACTGTAGCTGCTGGACATGGTCAATTTTGTGAAGATCAGGGCACAGGCTGAGTGTTATTTATGGAGAGTGTAGTGGAAATCAATGCCAGTAATGGCCACTGTGAGTCACAATGCCCAGAATGTCAATTGAACTCTCCTCTGCAGGCGGAGCGATGGTGTCCAGAGAAATAAAGATGCTCAGGAGGGTCCTGTAGGCACTAATGAATGAAAAATGTGGACTATTTGGTGGAACAAGACATAAATCTGAAGATTACAACGTGGAAACGTGATGGGGATGTAGGATAGTTCATCGCTTCAATGTCTATTTAATGTCCTTTTCACAGTTATGAAATTGGGAAAAAAACAACTGCCCCATCCCCCATCACCTGATATAATGTTATATTTGTTTTTATATAATGCCAAAGTACATTCCTGTGCAAAAGTCTTGAGCCACCCCTCATTTCCCCCATCCAGACTTTTTTGTATTTTTAATAAACACGGTTGTATTATGAAAAAAATATTTAAAAGAAAACAAACCCCACTGTCTTTAGCAGGTCCACCTGAGGCAAGTCATACTGGTCATGGTACTTTCATAGTTACATAGTGCCATGCAAAAATCCTGACCCACTCCAGATTTCTTCATTGTATGTTAATGTGTTCTTGAGGAACAGTTCTCCAGGCTTCCTGAAGGACTTTCAAAGCCTCTCAGTTCCAGTCCAGTCCCTGAACCTGACCAGTTTCAGAGGAATGTTTCTGTTGGTTAAGACACACAGTGACCTACGTATG
>JBBJLR010147665.1:0-15608 GCA_037577145.1 Brachypetersius gabonensis
AGAGAGAGAGAGAGAGAAAGAGAGAGAGGGAGACAGAGAGAGGAAGAGGCAGAGATAGAGAGAGAGAGAGAGAGAGAGAGAAAGAGAGAGGGAGAAAGAGAGAGAGAGAGAGAGAGAGAGAGAGAGAGAGAGAGAGAGAGAGAAAGAGAGAGAGAGAGAGAAAGACAGAGACAGAGAGAGAGAAAGACAGAGACAGAGAGAGAGAGGGAGAAAGAAAGCGAGAGAGACCTTCTTTAACACCCCCTTTACTGGCACCCCAGGACCCCAATACCCCTCATCCTCACTCATTTTCACACACAGTTTGATTAAAAACACACCATCAAATAAAGGAAAGAAAGAGAGAGAGACAGAGAGTGAGTGAGCAACCCAGACAGTTTCTCCTCTATTAAACTTCTGCCTCAGTGAGGACAGAGGTTCTCAGTGTTTCAGCACAGTAAACAACTGACAAGATCCACAGGGCTAGGACCAAGGAAACAAAAACAAACAACAAGTAAGAAAGCTAAAAGGAAGGAAAGAAAGAAAAAAAACAAAAACAAAAGAGAGCAAACTAACACTCCATAAATTATATACAGGCGCTGAAACAAACCAGCTTCAGTCCCTCCTGTTCTCTGGGTTTGTTAAAGGATAAAGTCTGTGAGTAACAGAATCCACCTTTTCCTCAATCACATTAACATCTCGTTCTCATTTTTGGTTTAATTCAAATTTGGTTGTGCCTTTTCAGCTCCTGGGTTGCTTCACTGCTGCTCACATTTCTCACTTTAGAATTTAAACGTTGTGTTTTATATTGAAAAGAGAACAAAGACACGGTAGGCCCTGAACAGACTTCTGTGAGTTCCTCAGCACTGCAGGCTTGACTGCTTGATTGCTTTTACTTCTTCGCAGGTCATCACCATAAAATTATAAGCATAAAGTCCAATAAACTTGAAATAAATCCTGAACCCTCCACAGCAGACGCTCTCCTCTCCCTGGACATTTCAGTCATTGAAACTCTGCTCATGTTTCCTTCACTGTGGCGTGATGTGCATTTCTAAAACGAATTTTGGTTCCTTTAATTTCTTCTGTAAAGTTAAAAGGTGTGAGGCCCGAGGCGCTCAGACCAGAGACGCTTCATTACCTGAGCCGCTTCGCTCCTGTTTTATCCAATCAAAAAATCCTTTTTCACACTGAACTGCACAGAGAATGAGTCCATAAATGTGTCTCTCAGAGGTCTATTCTCTTACACTCTCTCTCTCTCTCTCTCTCTCTCTCTCTCTCTCTCTCTCTCTCTCACACACACACACACACACACGCATTCATACACACTCATATTTTCTTCTCAACAAGGCAACCTCTACTGTTTTATGCAACATTTATAGATAACAGTGAGTCATACAGCATCAGAAACCGAAAAGCAAGTCTGTCTGCGATTACTGATCACCTCCACCGAGGCGAGTGTGTGAGGATTATTAAAAAGCCGCAATACTAATTGTTTGGGGTATGAGTGAATATGTCCACGTCCATTACAGAGAACATGATGTTTCTTAAAACACAGTTACTGTTAACAAAATATGACAAAGACATCTATAATAAAAAAATATGAGCTTTTATATGATCATCATTTTCACTTTAAAATTAAAGTTCTCGTTTTATCAGTGACATCCAGACTTTTGCAGACAGCTGAATTGAACTGAATCAAGAGAGAGAAAGAGAAAGAGACATAGTGTGTGAGTTTGTGAGAGAGAGAGAAAGAGAGAGAGAGAGGGGGGGGGGGGGGAGAAACAGCACATGCTGCACAGGTTCTTCCTCAAAGGTGTATTACAGGAAAACTGTTATATATATTTAAAGTAGCTCCACATATTTGTTTATTTACATTTACTGAGCAACAACATATTTCATTTAATTTAGTCTTTTATTTATGCCTGATAAACTGTCTTATCTTTGGCAGATTGAGTAGAATAAGTGAAAGAAATGGAAACAAAAGTTTTACTGTGACAGGCTGGCTAAAGATACAAGGTTCTAGATAAAGGAGTTCCAACCCCTCAGCATTCAGCACCACCAGTATACTGATCACAGCCTGATCATCTGGAATCATCTGCACCTGTTTCTTCTCTGGTTCAGCCTAGTCAGGTTCAGGGACTGGACTGGAAATAAGGCAACTTTGAAACTTAGGAAATAAAATATAAAGAAATTAGGGTTAACAAAAGCTCCAGTACTTCAATATATCCAAACACATAGGGAGGAAATAACACTACAAGCCTCTGAAAGTCACGATTCCATCTGATTCAACAAGCTGCTCTGAACAGCAGCCAAACAAACAGGAGTGCCATAAAGCCTGACACACACACCCACTTCACCAAGCTCCAACACACCACCAGCTCTCCTTCATTTCCAGAACCTCCTCAAGTGCTCATACAGCAGCAGCAGCCATGGAAGACACCAGTCTAGAGCAGCTGAAGTGTTGTGGGGTTGTTATGGAATAATAAAAGAAATTGACGGCGGTGGTTACTCTGAAAGGCCGCAAGCAAGAAACCCCTGTAAATCACAGGCACGTCGCCGAGGTCGTCAGGGCCTCTCCGAAGTTTTATAGGGTCCCTGTGAGATACGAACCCATATTTCAGAGCCAAGAGGAGGCAGTTTGGCCATCCAACTCCAGCTGATGGAATACATCTGCTCAGTCATTGTGAAGAAAACAGAATGAATGAAGATGGAAAACAGCTCTCAGGTCCCTCAAAACTGCCTTTTGTTAAAAAAAACCCAAAACATATCTGCACTGTCCTTTAAAAGCTTTCATAAATGAGATTCAATAACTGAATGACTAAATCTACAGAAACATCAAACAAAATATTGCCACCTTAGGAGAAAACCTGTCATTTTTGAGCATCTTCTTTGTCTACAGGTACAAACAAGTTAAATGTAAGACTTTTAAGACATTTTTAAAATCCATTGTAGACCAAATCTGTGATGGAAATACCCACAATAGCAAACTCTTTCTAAACTGATGTCACGTGTTGGCGATATACAGGGTCAGTCCAAATTTAGTATTTATCGGGTGTTGTCTCTTCACATGGTAAAAGTCTGGAAACATGCTTTTGAACACTTCTTCAATCCGGTCATTTGCCACAATCCTCAGAACCCAAATCAAGTCTGCTTTTTGGTGTATAAACACAAATTGTTCATACGCAAAAGTACACCCTTCCGTGAGCTTGGGTGGACAGTGGAGACTTCAGAGGACACATTATGTTTTGTTTCATGATCATACAGTAAGGAGCCAGCCTGGGGCTGGGCTGTCCACTCCGACCAGCAGGGGGAGGCATAGAGCTGCACGTGGGGGCCACCCTTTACCCTGTTCACTGCACCATACACTGCTGTCCCGTCCCTTCCTCTCTCCAAACTGCTGTTTTGTTTGAGGATGTTTTTAGTTTCTCCCGCGAGTGAAGTGGCCAGTTTCCCTCCTGGCAGTTTGAGTTTCTAAGTCAATCCTTATTAATCCTGATGCCTTCTTAACTGTCGCGCCTCCGTTCCGCGTCCGTGGTGTGCACCGGCCGCCGCGGGCTGTACCCCACTCGATGCGAGTCTTGAGTTTCACTCGGCAGGGTATCGAGTCCCGATCTTGGAGAGTTAGACTCGAATCAGATTTAGGGTTTGATTCACCGCGCTATCGAACTGCGATCGCGGTGAATCAGTGATTCGCTCTCAGTGTTTCAGGCAGCGCCTCCATTACACTAACGGTGTGCAGAGTGAGAGATCCCAAACTCTTTAAAAACATGGCATTTACAATCTTCGGGGCTTTAAAAATTGGGAAGAATTTTAAATATAGCGTCGTTTAAAAGTTACAGTAAATACAGTTACAGTAAATACAGGTCCTTCTGTTTACGTTGCTGTGCTAATATGGCACAATGCACATTGTACATCTGCCAGATCGTTGCTTCACTTATAAAATACTCCTAATTTAGCTTTTTTTTTTTTTTTTACCTTTTAACGTAAGTTGCTAAAGAGGTTTTACTCTAACTTCATATTTATTGTACATATTTTATAATGTTACACAATCAAACATGAATGGTTCAGGAGACATTCACTGCATGTTGTAATTGTATAACTACGCATGTGATAAAGAATCTTGAAGTACATAAATTCTGCTTGGAACTCACCTGTGATTGTAAAAATGTGTACATGGTTCACTTTTTCCCCTCATGTATGTGTAAGCTGAAGATTTCCAAAAGCTTTAATATGGGAGTTATTTATTATACAAAATTTCTATCAGATTTGTTTTTTGGGGGGGTCAGGTGTCTCTTGTCATTTGGTTAAATTATACAACTTTGTATCATATTGGCTAGGCTGTGCTGAAAAACACAGTATGCATTGTTTGAAGCTTTAAATATTACAAAACAGCAAGAAATGCATAAATGGGGAAAATACCCTCAGGGCTCTAAGGGTTAACCACCAGCTAAATGGAAATTCAAGCCCTTTGTCATTAATCTGCATTTTTTCCAATTTTACCTATCTTGCAAGCTAAATTTCAACAACACAAAGAATACTGGAAGCAATAATCTTTCTGTGTTCTATGTTTGAGACTAAAGCCTTTTACCAATAAAAATATGACATTTCAAGACCCCATCCTGGTTCATTTGTAGTGAAATTTGGACACATTGCACAAACTGCGATGATATGCCGCAGGTACCAAAACACCCCATAGAACAGTGGTTTCCAACCTGGGGTCTGGGCCCCCCTTAGGGGGGCGCTAGAGATTGCAGGGGGTGCGCGAAATTACCAAAATTATATTTGCACACATTAAATTAATAAAATCCCAATATCTGAGAAACATAAATGTGTATGAGTATAAGCTGAATACAATCGCTGTTTATTTTTTGCAAATAGAAGTTTGTAATTAATTACTTAATTCTTTTTGTGTGTCTATGCGGGTAGGAGTTGGGGTTGGGGGGGGCCTGGCTTGTCTTGCACACAGGCAAGGGGATCTTCAAGGAAAAAAGGTTGGGAACCACTGTCATAGAACATACTGGTGGACAAGTGGTATAGAATAAACCCAAATAAACCTTTGGGCCAACTCTTCTCATCTCGGCTCACTGTACTGAGCTCTTTTAGTATATATTTCATTCCCTCGTATTTCTCATAAAGCCCAGCTGACTCACTTCACAGGCCAGAAAACGCAAACGCGCCCAGCAGCTGAACAGAATGCTAATATAAGCTTCACCTCTTCTCACTTAAGCTCCACCGCTGCAAACAGTAAAACAGACCTGGGGCTCCCCTGGTCATGTGACATATTTCTGTTGAAGTCTAAATAAGTTTGCAACCAAAATGTTAGCAAATAAAATAGATACTGTGCACTAAAATGAGCAGAAACTTGTGTTGCCTATAAAATTTCTTCCTTAAAATCAACAAAACATAATTAATGAGGTTCAAACATTTGCATATGACTATCTTGTTGAATGAATCACACTTGGTCAATTAAACAAATTTCCCATAACACTCACCGCTCCAGTCGTTCATCAGGACCATGCCAAAAATGTGCTCGTGGGCTTTCTCTATGGGGATTGGCTCTCCCAGTCCGTTCCCAGCACCCACAAAGAATGCCTGTAACACATACACATCCAGTCATATGACTGTGTATGTTATAATATAACTGGTAGAAAAGTGTGTTTTGATCCATGAAGTTGGAATTCTGAGAATTTTAGGGGTGTTCCTGAGCTAGAACTTCCCCTTTTAAGAAACAAGGACTAAGAAACAGGGAGAAGATGGGGTGGTGGTGGTCCTCCTAACAAACTTTATTATAAATATGTTCTTATGATCTTTAAAACATGTGGTTCTGGGGTGGCTTCTTGAGCTGGAGGGCCAAAAAAAAAGCTCCAACCCCAATAAACGATTGAGACAGGGCAGAGGAACAGGAATGAGATTAGGGTGGTGGTGGTCCTGACTTGTTCTTATAATAATGAATTTGATGGAATCCTGGAGAGCTTCTCGGGTCCCAGGGTGGTTCTTCTTGAGCTAGAAGGTCAAACACCCTACCTGAGATTTTTAAATAGAGACAGAAAGAGCAGTGAGCAACAGGGACTATATGGGGGGGGGGGGGGGTCCTCCACTCCAACATCAGTCCTATAACTCGTCTTAACATGTTCTTATGACCTTTTGAGGGACATTCTGAAAACCTAATGAGGTTCTGGAGTGTTTTCTTCCTGAGCTAGATGGTGAAATAACCCCCCTACCCCAACCTCCAGTTTTAAAGAAAACCGACAAGGTTTAGTGAGTGATCGGAGAGGAGATGGGGTGGTAGTAAACCTATCAAACTTCAGTGATATTCTTATGATCTATAAAACTTGAACAGTTCTGAGAACTGGGGTTCTAGGGTGGTTTCTTGAGCTAGAAGGCCAAATATCCTACAACCCCATGCCCGACCCCCAGGAGTGATAACTCCCTTGTGATGTTTTATCATAAAAACAAAGTTGTAATGTACACCCATGTACCCAAACTGAAAGGTAGCACAAAGGCCCAAACATCTGAAGCTGAAGTGTCCTCACCATTTCCAGCTCGATATCCAGCTGCTTTGTAGCCCCAAACACAGGTGGCCTGGCTGAGAAACAAAGGGGGGAAAATAAATGCATAGTTGGGTTGGACAGATATCTCTGACGTCCAGTCCAGCACGCTTCAGCAGGCAACACTTCCACACCACATTAACATTCAGCTTCCTAACTCGCCGCTTGTTTCGCTCAACTAAAGTGTCAAGCTGCGGAGACGATGGGCGCTGGTTGACAGCAGAGCCCAGCTGATCAAAGGCATATATTCAGGGGAGTAATGAGAGAACTAACCTTGGAGCAACTTTATTGTAAACCGTTCGTGCAAAGTTTGACTGAGTCAGTGGCTGGTAGCTGGAGGGCGGCTGTGCTGCTGAAACATGCTATGTCATGGTCCTATACAACAAGGGTACAAGTCTTGAGCCACCCCTCATGTCTCCATGTGAGGCCAGACTTTCTTGTATTTTTAATGTGGTCTTGAACAGTTCTCCAGGCTTCCTGAAGGACCTTCAAAGACTCATTTTCAGTCCAGTCCCTGAACCTGACCAGTTTCAGAGGAATGTTTCAGTTGGTTAAGACACATCTACGTATGAATCAATCAGGCAGAATAAAGCACATCTAACTTAATGCCTGAACCCGTTAAAATAAAACAGGTGCAGATGATTCCAGATGATCAGGCGGTGATCAGTATACTGGTGGTGCTGAATGCTGAGTGGTTGGAACTCTGTAATCTAGACACCTTGTATCTTTTAGGCATTTTGCAGCCTGTCGCAGTAAAACATTTGTTCCCATTTGCTTAATTTAATCAACTCAGTATGCTAAAGATAAGACAGTTCAACAGGCATAATATCTCTGCACTAATAAGGTGATTTAAATTTAATGATAAAGAAATTCGGCGTGGCTCAAGGCTTGTGCACAGTACTGCTGGTGCATGGCTACAACATCAGGCCTCTCTACGCCATTATTCTCTGGTCAGTATATGACCAGGACCTTTTTGGGTGGTAGACCATCTTCAGAACTGCAGTGACCCTGACATAGGTGTTTTTACACAGGTCAGTGTTGAGTGGCCCGCCATCCAAAAATATTCAGCCAAGAGAAGCTCGGTAATCAAAAATCGACCACTGCTGAATGTCTAGTTGATGGCTAGCACTAAATGTGCATCAACAGACTTTAACTGTATAATAGCAAGACACAACAGAGAGTGGTGGTGGGCCATTTGGGGGTGGGGGGTGTTACCTGGGTCTGGCCTCATCTGGCCCTGAGGTCTTCTTATAGATGTTCCTGATACTATCACAGAGGAAGCTCGGCCATGATAACCCACTGGGAGCCTCAACCTAGAGACCAAAGAACACCATTCATCACTCAATCACTCTTTCTGCACGTTTGTCATTATCCTTTACATAAAGGTTAAGTTTGACAGAACAAATTCACACACTTTTTCCCTCAATCCAATTCGAGGTTTAATGTCTGAAGGAGCTTTAAGGCCAATGTGGCTAACAAGCAGTAGAAGCTTATACTTAGCAGTTAGCGGCATGCTAAATTTAAGTCATCCCAGTCGACCTCAAACAGTAATCTCAAATTTTATATTCCATCAGTTTTGCAGTTCAAGGTGGGTTTGAGGCAAAATGGGTCACTGTTGAGAAACATATCCACTCTGATTTCTTCACAGTGAACCAAACCATCTCCAACACAAACACAGCTGTTGTATTCACCAACCCCAGGGAAGCTTCACATGTTGGAGTGTAAAGTGAATCTGAACTAAATCCATTTTCTTTGGGGACTATTTTGCCTCAAAGCACCCTACTTGTACCCCTCCACTTTGAACAGACTACTGATACTACTTGATATTGTAAATAAACAGGCACCTGCCACTATATTCATAAACTTTTCATGGAACTTAAAATAAGGTTAAAGTAACTTTTACAAGCATTAAGGTTTTTAGATGTCTGGTTCCTTTCACCCCCACTGTGACATCGTTTACATCCTAAACATTCATTAATAACAAAAAAATAAAATTGAAAAATCAATGGAATTCCCTGGTAATGTTTCATTCACGAACTTGATATGTTTTAGATTTAGCCATATGATGCATAACACCACCACTGCCTCTAGAAGGAAAGAGCCATGGAACGAGAAAAGGCTTGGCAGGTCAGTGGCACCCCTTCATCAATGGCAGGACAAATTCAGAAGTGTCTAAGTTCCTTCTTGCGTTCATTGAAGCAAAACAACCACGTCCAATCCGTAATTTTGCACAAGATGTACTTTTTGGGGAGGCTTGGGATTTAAGGTTGGACAGAATGTCACTCTAACTTGGGTGGCAGAACTGGTGAAATTGACAAGATGTGAGGTTTTTAATTTTGGTGAGTACCAATTCATTCATGTAGGTACTAGAACAAAAAACGGTCAACCCCTTCCTATCATTTCACAAACATAATATTAAGCTATATATTACAGAAAGAAACTTGATTTCTCACACACACACACACACACACACACACCTCTAGCTCCTCTAAACACCACTGACACTCGGCGTGGCCAAACGAAAGCCACCTTTAAGCCCCTGTTTAAACCCTTCTTCCCTAAAGGAGAGACAAATTCAGAAGCGTGGAGGCAGATTTAGTGACCCCCTGAGGACACCGCAGTCGGGGCCGAAGCCGAAGAAAGTGGGTTTGGAATGAATTCTGCAGCTTCTCTACCTGTCCCCCTCCATCGGCTCCCAGGCAAATAACTCCTTGTCTCAGAAATGAGCTTCTGAGGCCTGTGAGTGCGGCTGGAGGAAAATTACGCAGTATTTCTGGGCACAATTCATCGCAGGGTGTCAGCCTTTTCTTTTTTTCCCCTCCGCAGCAGGTAGAAAAGTACAGGAGTGAATTATTTCGGGGGCCATGTGTCGGGGATGAATAAGGGGGGTGTTTTGTGGGAATAGCTGCAGGGACTTCCCTGGGTAATGAAAACTGCATATTTCTATCTTGCGCATGCACACGCACGCACGCACGGGCGCACGCACACACACACCAGAAGAGCAAAAGCCGTTAGGCTGTCAGGAATGTTCAAAGTGAGGTGGAACTAGTGAGTCAGCTTTGCTGAAACTCCTCCATAACTGTGAATAAACACAACGCACATAGTTCTTACAAACACTGGAGGCATTAAAGCAATAGTTCAGCCAAAAAGTCCAATTTATCTTTTATAAAATGTATCCTGAAATGTGTTGTCATTTTACCTCAAGCTTGTGGTGTCTGAAGTATGCTTCTTTAGCTTCTCAACCACTTTAAGTCTAAAAGGCAACAGAAACGTATGTACACCAATTAACTGCATTTTTGAAATCGCCTCCAACTGTGCTGAGCTACGCATGCAGTTTCCGATTCGCTTCCCCTTGTTACCCACAACGCAGTCGATCAGGAATGACTACACTTACTAACAAACACAAGCAGTTAATAGTCACCCAAATCTTTTCTGTAAATACATCCCACAAATGTCTCTCGACCTGCTCAAACCTCATCCAGCTCATTAAGGTAGATTAGACTTGTGTATGTGGTTTAGGACACAGTATGACTCACTTTGAGCTTTGAAAATACAAAGGAACCTGATCTGAGATGGTGTGATCTGAAACGGCTGCCTTTAGAGGTGAGGTTTAGTTCATTTTTACAGCTAAAAGTGAGTCAAGCACATCCACAAGTCTGATCCATCTCAATGAAGAGTTTGAGAGTGAAGTTTTGGTGGCGTTTACAGAAAAGATTTATGTGACTATTGATTACGTGTGTGTGTGTGTGTGTGTGTGTATGTGTGTGTTAATAAGGTTAGCCTCGTAGGTCTAAACCAGGCTTGTCTGATTGGCTAAGTTTGTGTTAAAGTAAAGTGGCCCCTTATAGTCACGCGTGAACACACCACACGGAGTGAACAATGTGAAATTCTTTCTCTGCATTTTACCCATTCACCAGGTGAAACATCAGGCAGCCACCAACAGGAGCAGTGTGTGGGACTGTACCTTGCCCCAGTGGTGCCACTAGCAGTCCTGGGATTCAAACCCACAACCCGCTAGGCAGCCGGATGACCCAACAAATGGAAATTTGACTTAACCAGTGCTTTAATGGGCTACATACCAGTTGGGCATCAGGGCATTCTCTTTTCCACGGAACATGATCCCAACGTTAGTGGCGTGATCTCTGGAGGAGTAGAAGTCAGTGTAGTCTCCTACAGGGAGGAAAAAATGGATAGAACAGGTGAACAGAGAAAGAGCAAGAGAGAGCTCAAGCAAAAAGGATCCCACCTCAAGTACTCTTTTTTACACAAAGATACAGTACATCCTGCAGTTGGTGCACAGCGCCCTCTGGTGGTTCATTTAGGATTTATTAAAACATAAAAAAACAACAACAGATGAACACTGCCAAAGACTACGGAAAAATATTAAGCACATTTCAATTATTGAAATAAGAGGGCAAAACCATATAGCTATCTATTTTGTTTATCTAAAAAAATTACACTTAACCATGGCATTGTATCTAATTTAAAGGCAATACATTTGTTTTCTTTGATCTAGACTTTTTTGCTCATTTTAAGTAATGCACCAGTGAAAAATAGCTTTTTTTTCATGTAATTTGCTTAACACAAGCATGTCATTTTACATTTCCCTTGTGTTGTCAGGGTCTCTGTCTCTCTGGGTCTGTCTCTGAGTACTCACCTATCTCTGCTGGCAGATGCATTACTGCAGAACTCTGATCCACAAAGGCTCTGAAAAGCAGAAGCACAAACAGGTATTGTTTAGAGCAGCGGTCCTGAGGTCACTTCAGTCTCATGATGGATGGGTGCCTTAATGGGTGGGTGGATGGGTTTAGGGAACCATTTAAAGTTATGAAACAGCAAATAAAACCACGCACTAAGACTCTGTGATGCAGCAGTGCTGAGAGCTAAAATGTGGACTAGTGAGGTTCCTCGAGCTCTAGGTTGGGGGTGACTGTCTTGTACTGTAAAGTGTTTGTCTCTTTACGTTTGACATACAGACAAACATTCTGTTCTACAGACCCCCTAATATAAATAAACTTTATAATTTAACTATTAAATTATAATTACGGTTACAGGAGGAAGTTATTTATGTAAATGCAAAAAATTTACCAAAGGCACTCGAGGGACTGATTGTGTTTATGGCTCTTGGGAAGAAATGAATACACAGAAATGTAGTAAATTTGATTCCCAGTCAGTACAAAGGTTCAGCTCTAGTTTCCATACCTGCTCCTCAGGTTCCCTTCGTCACGCAGGGTGGACTCATTTGCGGCCAGCAGCACCTGCAGGCGTCTTCTGGCTTCCCTCCAGGCTTCGTGGCCTAGGCCCATGAAAGCATTGAGCGTCGGCTGTGGAAACGAGGGCTCGGGTTTAAACTCCACTCTGTAATGTTTGCAACTGCTATTCTCAGTCCGGTCCCCAGGGACCCCCAGTCCAGGCCGCATCTGTGCTCTCTCCTAGCCCCCAACACAGCTGGACCAGGTCGTGTTATTGATTTAGCTGCTTCATGCATGTTGGTTTCAGGAGCAAAAGCAAGGACAGTCTGATTCTCCAGTGCTGAATTTGAGTGTCCCTGCACTAAAACTGCTGATTAAACCTTTCTGCTTATTATCAAGCCCTTTAAAGTCATTACTAGAGGGATTGGGAATCATTTAATAATCATTTACATATAAACACTCAGAAGACAAGCGTAAGTTCATTGATGGGTTTGGATGAAAGCTATATTCCCGATGCTCACATCTCAACCTCTGGTTCCATTCTTCACCACTCTAAATAAACCAGGATGTTCCTCTAGAGTGAGTTCACCTGGTGAAGTTCAAAAGCAAACAAGTATTTTTCATAAGGCTCAGATATACAACATAAGTGGCCCCTTATAACACACACCACTCAGTGTGAACAATGAGGAATACTATCTTTGCAGTTAAACCATTCAGCAAATGTGTGACCCTTGAGCATCTTAGACCACCCAGCCATTCCTAAAACTATATTATATAGATGTTTTTGGGGCCCCTGGGGCCCAGATAAGTAATAATTAAGCCCAAAATGCCAAAATAGGGGTCTGACACTGAGTAGATTAGACCATTTGCCTCAGAACTTAGAATGAGTTAAAGGGTGATGGGTTTAGTCTTCATAGATTGGACAAGCAGTCACTGTTCTATAGTCCGTGATTACCTGCTCAGGTGAATACAAAATAAAACCTCCCCTTTATCCAATTTGTGTAGTCTGCACATCTGACCCAGCCCACAAGGGTAAATGAGTAAATCAGTAATGAGTAGTAAATGAGTTGAATCAGGCTTGATTAAGATGTAAAGCTGTTAGCTCTGTGAGGGCCAGTCAAGTTCTTTCACCCCGAATTCATCCAACCATGTCTTTGTGGACCTAGCTTTGCACACTGGGGCACAGCCATGCTGGAACAGAAAAGGTTCTTCCTCAATCTGTGTCCACAAAGTTGGAAGCATGGTGTTGTCAAAATGTCTTGGAACATTTTAGATTTCCCCTCACTGGAAGAATGGGGCCTAGCCCAACCCCTGAAAAACAGACGTGTCCCAATACTTTTTGTCCAAAGGTTCTTCAGTGTGCCTTTCAGGAATGTATTAAAAACAGTAAGTAACAAAATAAATTTAAGGCAACAATATGCTTTATGGTTGCCAGGTTTGGGAATGTGCTGAAGAGGACTCACCTGGTCAAACACATCCTGATGTTTACCAATTACAGGTCCATTAAAAAGGTGTTTGATGATACTGAGGTCCAGGATCTGGTCTCCAATAGCAACACCAATCCTGTGCCGAGGCTGAAATGCATATGTTGATGGTAAAAAGTTCTGCAAAGTCATGCACTGACCAGTTCGAGGCTTACAGACCTGCTATTCGTTCTCTCCAGCACTGGGGATAAATAATTTACTCACATTGTTGTGGGTTGAAAACACTCCGTAGGGCAGGTTGTGGTAAGAAAAGTCTGACTCTTCGTTCATTTTTATGAAAGACATTTCGAAGTCGCAGTCAGACTCGGGAGCACTTCTTAAAACAACCAGCAGCAAGAGCAGGGAACCTAAACCCTTCCAGATGTTCGGCACTGAAGCCATCTGAAGTTACCGCCTCCTCGCTTTATATTTTAACCCACCCGTATTGCGTCAAGGCACGCCCCCTGTCCGGCTATGATTGGTTAGACGCGCCTGCCCTCTGCATTACGATTGGCTAATACTCGTGCCTCCCGTCTCCGGCTCTAGGATTGGTTAGCAGTGCTGTCTGTCACAGTCAGCTAATCGCAGAGGAGGGAGGCGTGGCTTGCCTGAAAACGCGTGGGGAAAAAACACAACACAAAACAGCAGGCCAATCAGAAACTGTCTTTCACATCCTCCCTTTCTCCAAACCAGTTAAAGTGATAAAATGCTGGAAATGACTCAGCACAAAAGGACCGTTTGGAGCAGTTGAAATTAAATAAAGGATTTTCAATCATTTTTAGCATAATTATTACTATACTAACATCACATCTAACAAAAACATCAATCCAACAAGTACATTAATTTAGATCTGATGTAGACAAACTGTATGTAAACACAGCTTTATCATTCCTTGTGCAAAGGTTTGTAAACACCTGCTCCTCCAGAGTCCCTTACACTTCCATGTCGCACTTCATTATTGTCTACTTAATGTACTCTCAGATTTACATCCCATTTGCACCACCGTTTCATTGCTGTATTGTCTGCTTATTGTATTGTTTCTGTCATTCTTTGCACTTTGCTTAATGCTGTAACCTAATTAAAAATCATCAACGAGGTCAGCTACTAACACTACCAACATTGGGGCACTTTACACCCTCTGGCCTAAAGCTGGCTCTGTGTATGGTAACCTTAGGCTCAAGAGCTGTATTCTATCGGTCAAAACTTTTCTATAAAGATTGTGTGTGTGACTGAACTCATTGTGATCAATGGTTCTACCTTAAAAGAAATGCTGTCTAAATATTATTGGACCACAATTTTCCCTGGAACATTCATCACATTCGATTTGTACTGAGGCTGTACATTTTTGAAACCATGTCAATTAGGTTTTATCTGATGTCAACAAAATTCATACAGCTGTGTAATTCCATGTCTGTGATAATACAATCGATTTAAAGTCAATACACAATCTAGTTTCAACATTGCTAAGAAAATGTTTTTGCAAAAATTAATTATCTTCAGTATGAAAAGTATGCAGATTGCAGTCACTCTGTACTGAATATTGCCTCCCATATCTTTTTTTTGTTGATGCAACTGACCAGGTAACACTGTCCTCAGATCCTGTTTTCAGTAAAAATGGATTATAAAGTGCAGATTGAGGGAGTTTTATAAGTGAAGGCTCAATGTCAAACCCAGGGCTTTGGTAATACTGGAAAAAGATGATGTTGATTTGTTCGGGTAAAACTGTGTGTGTGTGTGTACATCATTTCTTCACACCAGCAAATGAGCAATAATCTAAACAGGTAAAAAATCAAAGTCAGCAATGAAGTGTAATTATATTAGTCAATAATCTCCCATAAACAGATCAATAATACATATTCCAATACCAAAATGGCACGCACGCACACACTCATGCTCACATAGGCTACACCACACATACCTTCCTGAAGTACTGATTATGAACTCTTTCCATAACATCATAAAATCAGAGGGCAAGGTTAACTGATACAAAAAAGGTTCACACTTTTTAGGCATTTGACATTTACATTCATTATTTGAACAGAGAAACACAAAAGAGAGAGTTAAAAAAAAATGTATAGAACATGCCACGCTCGTTTATAGACTCCAGGAAAGCCCTGCCCATCAAGTAGTCTCACCATAATGAAAGAATAGCCCTATTAGTAATTCAAACAATTAAAATGGAATAAAAATATATCAGAACGTCGGAAACGTTTCACACACAACACCATTCAGAACGGAGATACATTTCAGAGAACAAAGTAACAAACTTCAAATACAACCTGGTGTTGCAGGTGTGACTGGAGGGTTTATTATGGCTGTATTGTTCAGAGTTCCAATGTACGTTATAGGGATTGGGTGTGTGTGTGTGTGTGTGTGTGTGTGTGTGTGTGTGTGTGTGTGTGTGTATGTGTGTGTGTGTGTGTGTGTGT
>JBBJLR010147684.1:0-15607 GCA_037577145.1 Brachypetersius gabonensis
CTTGCTGGTTGAATAAAATCAACTTTAAGTGAAAATTTGCCTGGGGTATGAATAATTTCGAGGCTCACTGTATGTGTCGGCAAAGGGTCTCTAAATTCACCAATCAGAAGACATATACGGAGACTGTCGCGCATTCACTGATCAGACGTAACTTTAAAACCACCTATCCAGTTTTATGTAGGTCCAGGTCTGACCCGTCGAGGCTTGGATTTCACCAGACCTCTGAAGGTGTGCTGAAGTATCAGACACCCAAGTCATTAGCAGCAGATCCTTTAGGTGGTTGCAAGGTTTGTCTAGAGATTGGATTTGTAAGAACATAATGTCCCACAGATGCTCTTCCTATTGGTCCTGTGTCGTAGTTCTGTCTGTATTTAGTTTATCCTTCTCTCTAGGGTTTATTTCTATGGTATATTTTGTATTTTGGCCCTCGTGCCTTTCTTGTATTTGAATTAAAGTTTGTCTCATGGATATCTGCGTCTGTGCCTCCCTCTTGCCTTGAAGCCAGGGGCACCTGACACTATAAAAAGTATATATAAATAAAATAAAAGAACACTAGGAGTGCGTACCTGTGTTCATAACAAGTGTTTGCACCATCATGTTTGTAATATGTGCTGCTTAAATTTCATTTAATATAACGCCACTGAGTTTAGATGTTATTTTTCTTTTTTTGGTCAAAGGTCACTGCCTTAAAACAGCAACAGGCTAACAATGCGCTTAGCTACAACTTAAAACGTGCATGAAATTGAGGAATGCGAAGGTATGAAACTTGCAAAACCACTTTGTGTCATTTTTTCTGCTGGTGCAAAATAGGACCCTCACAAGATCTTCCTCAGAATCTGACCAAATGGACTAGAGAAGTTATCTAGGAGACAACTCACTTTACACTGCAGCTAAGAGATGTTGCCTAAACGGATGTTCTAAAGTAGAAAACCATTATCTGCAGTTTAGAGCTATTTGGAAATCAGTGCTCTGCAGTAAACGGGTGGTAAATTTTCACATTTTGCACTTCACTTGCACTTGCACTGTATTTACATCTGGCCTTCCTTTCCCTTATTAAGGCTGAATATATGCATAAGCTATTGGAGGTCATACTAAAGACATACAGTGTAAAACAGCCTCCAAGGTGGACATGTTTTTGCTCTGAATGGGCTGTTCATAGACGCCGCCCTGTAGATCTTGCTGAAGGCCTCTTATTACAGCTGTAATTAGAGAAAGGTCAGGCTAAAGATTTTCCTTGCATGTGGAAATGTGAGAAGAATGTCAAGTTAAGATTGCGGCTGATCGCTCTCACTCCAGGGGAGCCGAATACCATTAACCACCCAAATCTAATGGACCACTGGGGACGGCGTGTGCGTGAGTGCGTTTGTCTGTGCGTGTGTGTCTGCATACATTTAAGTAGAAAGAAAGAGGCAGAGGCAAATTCTTCAGTCTTGCTCTGCTTGCAGACTCTCATAGTGGAGATGAAAGGGTCTGGAGTCAGGGGGACGCGTATGGCTGTGTTTCTTTGGGACCGAGCTACACACAGACACACTCGCGCCGTGGGATCAGCCCATCAAAGCTAGACTGTCTGCTAGCTCCAGCCTCCAGGTGCTAAAATGTCTCCATTTCTCTAAACTGGAGATTTTCACACTGCTCAGAGTAAGTGATTCTCTCTTGCCTGTGCAACTGTGAGGCTTTCCTGTCTGTGGTCTGTGTGTAACTGGGGATGGAGAGCCTACTGGATTTATATATCTAAAGCTGGACGATGATCATGCTTTTTCAGTATTTTAATCATTCAGATAAGCATGAATGAGTTAATTAATAGATGAATGAGTGGATGGATGGATGAATTAATGAATAAGTGAATAAATGGATGTTAGATGGAATTAATGATTAGACAAATTAGATTATATGAACGAATGAATAAATGAATGAATGAATAAATAAATGAATGAATGCAGTTAAAGTAAATCCTTACTGCTACAGTCTCCCTGTAATGCACATGACAGGTAAATATATGTTTATATCAGAAATTCATCCAAATTTCAGACCAAAATTCTCAAAATGATGCTTCCAAATGGAAAAATGGACCAAAAGTAGAATGATTAAAAGATTAAATGGGTCCACAATGAATGATCTTACACTTAATAATGGAATGTCTAAGTGGCCATTTGTCATACATAAACACATCACAGCACACAGTGTGAAGAGTGTGAAATTCTTCCTCTGCATTTAACCCATTGAAGACCCAAGTGAAGACAGTGCCCAGGCAGCAGTGTGTGGGGACGGTACATTACTCAAGAGTACCTCAGTGGTGGTACTTGCAGCCCTGGAATTCAAACCCACAGCCTTCTGATCAAGGGATAGATCCCTAACCAGCAGGACACCAGCTGCCCCATGGTAATGCCCTCACAGTCCTGTGCTGGTGAGTGAAAACAGTAATGCCTGGTTTAGAGGAGTAGCAGATGAACACCTATATGGAAATAGTTCATGTTTTCTTCTAATTGACGTTAGGTGAGTTTGTGTCATCACTGTTCATGCTGAGAGATAGAGGGTATCAATAGAAATGCTTCTCAGCTACAAGTCCACTTGAAAACATGACGTCCCAGTCGTTACGCAGAATACATAAATACAACAGAACAGAAATTGCCCCCTAGCGAGCCGATGCCATCTGTAGTAACAGGAATGAAGAAATAACAGTGCCAAAGTGCGAAGTGTCGCTAAAAATAACGTTTCTCGTTCATTCTGTGGCTGAGGACACTGTATTTTTTTACGGATGCTGTTGATTGCGAACTGTAGCGTTTTATTGCGTTTGTTAGGTATACGTCACTGAAGGCCACATGAGACATACATTTACCTTTCAGGACAACTGACATAAATCTATATGAACAATTACACTAAATGGCCAAAAGTATTGGGACTTTTTTTTTTTTTCCGAGGTTTGGACCCCTTACTTCCAGTGAAGGGCAATCTTAATGCTTCAGCAGACCAGGTCATGTTGGACAATGCCATACTTCCAACTTTGTGGACCCAGTTTGGGGAACAACTTTTCTATTCTAGCAGGACTGTGTCCCAGAGCACAAAGCAGCTCCATAAAGACCTGCTGGAGGAATTCAGTGTGGAAGAACTTGACTGTCCACAGAGAGCCCTGACCTCAACCCCATCCAGCACCTTTGGGATGAACTGGAACGGAGATCGTGATCCAGACCTTCTCAGTGTCTGACCTCATAGATCTTGTGGACAGCCTTCCAAGAAGAGTGGAAAAAGGGGGGACCGACTTCATATTAAAGTCTCTGTTTTTGAAAGCAATTTCATTAAAAGTGGAGTAATGGTCAGACGTCCCAGTACCTTTGTTTATATAGTGTATGAAGGCTGCAGCTGACACTTGTTGGAATAAGCCTTTAAAATATTTATGAGTTTATGTTAGTTGCCAGGAGAGGTTTAAAGCTGTGTCATTAAGGCTTACAAATAATGTTTTTTATTCAAGATTTATTTTTATTTATTCTTGTGTATCCTAAATATTGGTGCTGGCCAAAAATGGAATCTGTGTGCATCAGTAGTTTAATCTGAACAATACCATTAAAACATCAATGGAGTCCTGGAAAAAATACTTTCATATTTCTTGAAATTCATATTTATTTTTTTGGTGTTATAAGGAGAATAAAACATCAAAATGCCACAAGAATACAAAAATATATAATTTTGTTTACTGTTAGCAAAAGGAAATCTTCATCTGCCCATCCCTACATATTACTTAGACAGACAAACCGTAGTCATTTATTTTATTTCTTCATGAACCTTTAAAAATGTGTTAGTTCCAAATAACACGGCGCTTAGTCCAAATCACTTACAGCAAGATTCCCTGACTGGGGTCACTGTGCTCTGCTTTTGTAATCAAGAATTTTATTATTTTATTATTATTATGATCTTGTTTACAGGTTGCACTGACAAATCTAATTAAAATGCAAAGCTCTGTCTTGTTATTGCTGCCCATTATAATGGGCGGGATCCGTCTCTGGCTTGTGTCTGCGGTTGTCATGGTGATTACATTATCTGGGCAGATATTACAGTGCATGTTTGGGGTTTGTGTGTGTGTGTGTCCATGTGTCTTTGTGTGTGCGTGTGTGTGTGCGTGTGTCTTTGTGTGTGCGTGTGTGTGTGCATGTGTGTGTGTGTGTGCGCGCGTGCATTTCTGTGTGTGTATGTCCATGTGTATTTGTGTATGTGTGTGTATGTGTGTGTGGGTGTGGGTGTGTATGTGTGTGTATGTGTATGTGGGTGTGGGTGTGTATGTGTGCGTGTATGAGAGTGAGAGAGAGAGTGAGAGTGAGAGAGTGAGAGAGTGAGTGGAAGTTTTCTACTCTGCATTCTGTTCTGCCCTGTAGGCAGAAGTGATAAAGGTTAATGAGAGGACTGGGGCTCAGGACTCTGTGTGTGTGTGTGTCCTGTTCTTCAGATGGAAGGGCTGAGGGTTAAGGAGTGCAGTCTGGAGAGCTCTGTTTGTGTGTGTGTGTTTGTTAAACGAAAAATCCATTGATTTCTGTCATTTCTGAATGATTTGGTTATTTAGATGTGAACAGGGTCAATCAGAGTGCAATCAACTAACAGTGGGGGTTATAGGAGCCTGGGGTAAATGCAAAAATAACCATTGCATGTACTTTACAAAATGATGGAGAATGGACACACATGGCCTATTTCATATTGGTAACATACAATTGTGGTAAATAAAAAATAGAATTAAAAAAGCAATTAAAAAGGAGCTAATTGTGCCTTATAATGTCCCACATGTACCTCTCTGTCCAGGATGTATTTTGGAATATATGTTTCATGTCAAACCATTCTCTCAAAGTTACTATGACGGGTAAATCAGGTATCAGGCAGCTGTCCATTAACATTTTATATTTAAACTACGTATGAAGCATTAAATTCTGCAGACGTCTGGTTCGTATTACCACCACTGTTTACAATTGGTGCCATATTTTTAGCTCAGCCAGGCCCTTTTTATGCATTTACGATACATTGTTTGAATGTTGAGCATATCTGGTGGGGATAATACTCAGATTTGATATATAAAATAGCGTAAACCTGTTGCGCTCTCCTCTCTTCGTATACAGATAAAGCATTTTTTTAATCCAATAAAAGATCTGAACTGTGGGTTACAGATATCGATATTGTGCGAAATGTTAATGTATTGTTTCTCGGCCCAGGAGTTGTACACCGGCGCATCCCCAGTGTTTGTGTGTGTATGTGACTGTGCTGTGTTCTGTGCTGTAGATGGACGAGATAAAGGTTAAAGAGCGGACTGTGGTCAGTCTGGAGAAAGAGTTGGGCGTGCAGGCGGGCCACGCGCAGCGGCTGCAGCAGCAGAAGCAGGCCGTAACCGATCAGCTGAATCTGCTGAGCCCCAAGAGAGAGGGCCCCTGTTCAGCCGGTGCAGGAGACACAGCAGAGAGCGCAGCTAATACTGTAAGCAAACCTAACTCGCCTAACTTCCCTCCCGCCCCTCTGCCGCCTGACTGCGTCGTTCCTCGTTCTTTGCTGTAGGTTCCTCCTAGCTGCTGTTTAGAGATCAGTAGAGTTTTTCCCCTTTAAAGCCCCAGTTGATATTATTATGCTCAACCCACAAACACACCCCTCCGAAGCAAGCTTTACCATTTGTCTTGAACATCCCATTTGTCTTAATGAGAAGTTGTAGTGCACCCAAATTTCCCAAATTTAGAGTTTATTATTGATTTGAAGTGCACATGTGGAAAAGGCCCCACTGTTAGGAGCAGTTACAAGTTTTTTTGCTGGAATGATGATGCCAATGTAATGAAGCGGTCGCAAATTGTCACTTTTAACTTGGATAGTGCTAATGGTAACATTTTAAATGAGTTTGTGTAAAGATCTGTGCAGTGGGTTGAATAAGATTAAGCTGTAAAGCTTGTCCAGCACCTATAAATGACTGGAGCATGGATAGGTCAGTTGCTTCACCTTTTAAAATGCTTGCTTTTTCAGCTTTTTTCTTCATTGTTGGCTTCATTCTCTGTGCTTGCTTTACACTTTCACAAATGCATGCTGTGATTACTTCTTTACATTCATATTTTTGTCAAAGCCTTTGCTGTACACTGTCCATTTTTGTGCTTTCAAGGAAGATTTTTTTTTTACTATGAGCAGCAAGACTCCTAATGTTGCATTCGCCAATGTGTGTAACATCATAAAAATAACAAGGATATGCATGAATGTAAATGTTAGCCATTTACTGGTGCCACTAATTGAGGCCAAAATGAAAACAATACACAATATATTGAATCCAGCACAGAACCCAGTGAACATCTGCTGCCTTCATGGACTTCATAAAATCACAATTTCAGGCAGTTAGTGGTTCTTTAGATCTGTCAGGTGGGATCCATATATAGTGTAATTACTTTAGGACAGTGTAGGTCAAGACACTTCATAAATGGAATTACAGAGCAGTCCATGATGAGAAAGTCCCTAGAAAATGTCTTACAGGATAAATTAAGAAAATGTCTTAAATTACATTTTATTTTGTATTTAATTCTGATGAAATTGTCAAATGCGAGGTATCACTGCATACGCAACTTTCTATATACTTTACAGCACTGCAACCCTGTTTTAATACATGGATAGCAAAAAAAATTCCATCACATCCCAGGATGTTGTCCATTATCCACCTTTATTTTATTCTGGGATCAGTTGTAGTCTGTTTTTGTTTTTTCAAAGTGCATCATTACCACAGTACTATAATACCAATATATAATAAGCTGAACATTTTATTCTTTGACTTTATGGCGCCTGCATATCCCAACGCCTCCCCCATGGCTGAGAGGTTTGCTAACTCAAGCATCTCACTGTATTTGATTTGGTATTCTGTGCTTGATTTTCCGTTTAAACATCCCCCACTCCCCCTCACTCTCTGCCACATTTACATCAATTGCTAAACGTTTCTAGATTGTCTCCTGCACCTACTGAACAGGGACCTCTTCGGGGTTTTGACTTAAAATCTGATTTGCTCTCATCTGCAGAGCAGAGTGGCTGTAGGCCTAGTGACATTTATCTCTGTGTTTGAGAAAATGCTTTGATAAATGATTCAGTGATGTTCACGTTAGGACTGCACGATATATTGTTTCTTAATCATTATCTTCATTTAATGCAAATGAGCCTCCAACCACTATATCATTGGGAGTGTCCTGACTAATCAGAGAAATTTGTTTTTTGTTGTTGGTTAATCAAGGCATTGATCCCATAAACATGAGTAATTTATCCTAGACCAGGCCACTTGGAATAAATATTGCAATTGCAATAGATGGTATGTTGTCCATATCGTGCAGCCCTAACTAGAATTTGAAACTTTCTTCTCTAAATGCATTTTTCCATTGCTTCTGGTAAAATCTTTACATTTTTAGAATATCGTTTCAGGACAAAAAGATCTGCTCTACAACCGAAAACACACACATTTAAGACACACGGTTTGTGCAAAAGTTATGGCACCCCCCTTTTAAATTACATTTTGTGTTTGTAAAATACAGGGGGTCCTCGAATTAGGCCGTTCCATTGAAGGTGAAGTAACCTGAGTTTTGGTGTAAGGCGGAACACACCCCAGTCTAATTCACTTATCATGATACAGTTGTAAAATCACAAAGACACAACTAAGCCACAGATAAAGGAAAAGGAAAACTCCCTCAGACGCCGTGTTACTATGTATTCTTCCACCGTGTGCAACCAAACTACTTCGCCCATGTAGTCCATAAGTACAAGACTATTGGTGTAAATCGAGTGGGAGTGAGCGTCGTATGTCGAGACTGTTGTAACTCGAGGACCCCCTGTATGAGAGAGCATATCTGCATATGGAGTGGACAATCACTGTTTTTATTCAAAAATGTATGGCCCACTTCATGTTTGATTTTTCCAGTATGGCGAGCTAATTAAAATTGTGCATTAAAATGATTTAAAAAAACAAGTGTTTTCTTTATAGAGTGTGTTTTCCTGTCAAGGATCAACAAAATGTGTCATTTGTATGTGGGTGATCAGACTTTTGCGCACAACTGTATGTAAAACTGAAAGACAATCAGATACTGGGACTTGTATGACATTTATTTATTTATATATATCAAGTGAATGTGTACAATTGGCAGTTCACATGTGGTCATTTGCTTTATATAAAGGTGAATTAGTTGCCAATTAGCTTTCAAGTAAAGTAGGTTTTATTGTCATTTCTACCATATACACACATCACACAGTGAAATGAAACAGCATGCTTCCAGGACCATGGAGCAACACAAGACCACAAGTGCAGACATGACAAAAGAGCTAGAAAAAAATCGCAAGACCAAGAAATACAACTAGACGAGACACCATTCAGTGCAACTGACAACGACTACAATCTGGATGAACACAGTATTTTGACAGGTACTGTATTCTAGCAGCAGATAGTTGTGTGCAAATCTGCAGAACAGAAAAGTTACATGTGCAAAATATGCAGAACAGCAATAAATATGAATTATTTATGATTATTTTTCATTATGTGTCAGTATGGCAGGCTGTTTTAATCTAAAGCTGCTTTTTAGCGCCTCATCTTCAGCGCAGAACTGCTCCAGGCTTTCCACGTTTGCTGTGAGTTCTAACTACATGAGATATCGCCTATTCGATGCTGTGGGAAAATGCATGCACTCTTCACTTATACACCAAGTACACACACACACTTCTGCAGGTACACACATGTGCTCACACCTCCCCTATACAGTCTGAGGTCGTTTTCATCCGTTTTCACAGATTTGACACGTTGCATATTGGCTGGGCTGCTTTTCCTTTGCTGTGTTGTGAGTGTGATGTTATTAAAAGCTAAGGTTGGCTGCTTTTTCCATTTCTTTCTTTATTTTGCAGCAGACAGGTGACAATGGATTTGCTCTCTATGGCCTTTCAGTGCTGTCAGATGCATCTTAACCACAGTGTGTGCTGTAGGCTATATGCTTAAAGGTGTTCATCGCTATTTCACAGCTGAAACACAGCTGTAACTTTTATATCTTTGTTCCATAGCCCTTCAACTTGAAAACTCTGAAATGTGTCGCCTATTCTGAACAGCTGTGAAGAGCCCGAGTCCAGACAGCAGTCGTCAGTGCTGTAGGTGAAAATCCAAAGGTTCTAGTGGCTCTAGTTTTCTGCAGTTGGTTTGTGTTGCAGGTGCAGCAGTTGGATGAGAAGGACGCCCGTCGCTTCCAGCTGAAAATTGCTGAGTTAAGCGCCATCATTCGCAAGCTGGAAGACCGCAATGCTCTACTCTCAGAGGAACGCAACGAGCTGGTAAGTTACTGCCTCCTCCTCCAGCAAACAGAAGGCTTTCTTAATACTTCGTTACCAAGCATGGAGTTCGGAGTGCAGATGGTCGTAGATATCATCAGTATGCAAAAATTTTATATTGTTTTTTATAAAACAATATAAGAGGGAGCTCTTTGCACTCAAATAACCGTTGTTGCTTCTTAAGAGCAGCGCTTTTAATAAGTGTCTTTGTGCATCTTGGACCCAACATAAGTGTATCATCATGTCGATAGATAATGTGCTGATGCTGTGTACCAAGATATCAGAAAACACAAATGAATATTTGTGCTTTTATAAGCGTTATTAGATAGTATTAGTGTCCCTCTTAATGGTAGCATATTCTTAGAAAGATAACACCTAGAGAAGATCATGTTTTTTTGAGAAGACCAGTTCAGCGAGAAGTCAATAGAAACCTCAGGACAACTGAAGCCAGCTAGCACAGACTATTCATTCATGTTCAAAATGCTATAAATCTGTGTTCAAGGAGAGGTAGATACTATGATTATGTACTGGAAATACGACTTGCATCAAACCGATTGACATCTTATATTCCGTAATCTAAATTAACCAGACGTCATTTCATTTCATGTAAAATTCTCATATTTTCCTTTGTGTGTGTGTGTTTAGCTCATGCTACTAGTAATAATATTAAGCATTTTCTCTTACACACTGTCCATTTTAAACCTGACTCTGCAGTATTACCAAAGCATTTATTTATTCAGTATAATAAGAGAACATAGATGTCTGTTGTCCACCTGGTATACTGTGTTATCGCATTATAAACATGTCTGATACATTAAGGGGGCTGATTTTGCAATGCTTAATGTCTTACATGCTGAAAATCCATTAAGACATTGCAGATCTTTATAATATGATTATGTACAGGAATGCAGACATTATGGTTATGTACTGGAAATACGACATGCCTCAAATGTGTTGACATCCTATATATCCTATAATGTACGTTGACCAGGCATCTACTATTTTAATGTAAACTTCTCTTATTTACTTTTTCTGTGTGTGTGTGGTTTAGATCATGCAGCGTTATTAGTATAATCTAAATCAAACTGTTTTATCAAGATACGCTTGAAATATGACATGCACCATCTTATTGATATGCTATATTTAATCATCTATGCTGACCATACGTCTGATAAATTTAAATTTAATACTCTCATGTTTACATCTGTGTGTGTGTGCTGTATGTGTGTTCAGATTATGCTACTTTACTTGTAGGTATATTTTACTTTCTCTGTTTTTCAGTCATGCATCCTACCCATCCGTTCGTGTACGTGTATGTACATGTACTCACGTGAACGTCTCTATTTTACAGCTGAAGCGTCTTCGCGAGGCAGAGAGTCAGTACAAGCCACTCCTGGATAAGAACAGGCGTCTGAGTCGAAAGAACGAAGAGCTTGCTCACGCTTTCAGACGCATGGAAAACAAACTACGCTTCGTCACACAGGAGAACATAGAAATGGTACTACACACACTGAGTATTCTTTCATCTACCAGCATTTACACAGCTGTCTCCAGTGTTGAAGGAGTGTTTGTTTGTTTAACGGTTTAAAACATGAACACTGCAGCTGTTCATTCATTCTGATCTGCAAGCTTTAATTCAGCACTCTGGATTGTGCTTTGTGTACAATTATAGGCTATAAGCTATGAATGTTCACACAGATTGTATGGATTTAAACCCACCTTTTCCATTTTCAACCCTGAATATAGAGCAGCCTGCACTACTGTAGCAAAGTGAATCTATTGTGTTGGCCCATAGTGCCACATTAAAATAAAGACTGCATGCATTTTACGGCTAAATATATCAGGTACAGTGTATTTTGCACGGAATTATACCACCTATATTTTCATGCTGGACGACAGAGGAAGGGGGTCTTAGTTAATCTGCTGTGCTCTGTGTTTTTCCCACGTTTGTATTAGTGTTGTGCTCCGTAGCCTTTTTCTGCAGGCCCCATAGAGGTCATTCAAACCAGTTGAGTGGATATTGATTTATTTTTAATGAATATGAGTTCCAAACTGAGTACATCCATTGGTACACCCAGTGACACTGAAGGTACATCAAAAATCTTGCTACTAATCTTCATTTATTTTCACTCGATTATCCAGGCATACAGTTACACACGTGCTCCAACACCCAGCGATCTAATGGTTGGATATTTAGATCTTTTTTTTTAGACTTGAATCTCTTCTATATCTGATGCATTCTGGAGAATGAAAGGATAGTAGAGTTCATCCTCCTCCTCATTTTTGTAATTTAATCAGCACCTGACCCGCACCAACTGTACAATAACAAAATATCACGGAAGCAACCTTTACATTTGTTTATTACTCAGTTATTTGAGAACATAAATGTCTGCTGTCCATCTTGTGTACTGTGTCATCACAACATAAACATGTTTGATATATTAAGGGGGGCTTTTGTTTTGCAAAGCTTAATGTGGCAATAGGCTGGTGCTGGAGGAGGTACACAGCTGGGGGTTTAATGTCAGTGGTACAGGAGTGAAAAAAGATTAATTTAATCATTGATCTAATTAAATAAATATTTTCTCTGCCATTAAATTAACTAGGACACTGTTGACCCACTGCGTTTGAACTATTGTGACTCCACATGGAGCTGCTAGGAAGCAATAAGGGATGCAAGAGTAGCGATGGGAACCCTCTAAAGTGAAAGCAGTCGTGTCGAGAGGAAATTGACAACACATTGGTAACTCTCTTGACATTATAAATGCCACAATAGATTGAAAAATACATTTAAACACTTTTGCTTACACACAAGAATCTATTTTGGCTTCTATTTTGTAAATCGTTCACAGAATAAATTCCATTAATGTTACTGAAGAATAAAATGCGTACTCGAGAAAAAGGCAGAAACTGCATTTTATTTCTATTGTGAAGAAAGGCTTAATGGTCCATTTTCCACCACACTGCACAGCCTTCACATTAATTGCTGACATTTTCAGTGCATTATGTCCTACAGATAAGCTTCTTACAATTACATTTTATTGAATACATTAGGTCTTAGCAATTAAATAATGTATTGATTTTAATACTGACTGTTATGCAACACAGTTATGAAGTCAAACCATAATTAATTTTGCCCACCATGGCATGAAGTAATTAAAGGTTAGTGGTGTTTAGATCTAGTCAACAGAACAGCCAACCCATTAGACTCCTCTCTCTGTATTATAAATCAAAAGCTTGGTTTCAGTACTCTTAAAGGTCTGCCTGTCTGCAACTTATAATAGGCCCTGATCTTTTCTTCTGATGAGAGAGTTTAATTAGCTCTTCCAGTGGCATCGGTCTGATATGTGAGCTCTGGTGTAGGTCTTCTGGATTTCTAACTTTATTGAAGTGAAGAGCATGAAGACGATGGTGAACGTGAAAAAGAGAAATGGTTCTTAGTGCTGCACTTTACCTGTTTGGCTGCTTTAGCTGACATTCTTTGCAAATGTTTGAGCTCTGCATGGGGACAGCACTGCCAGAGGGTCCCAGCAATAAAACTTTAAAGGGGCCATATTATTAAAAAGCCAATTTTCCACTATTCTGAAATAAAAGGTAAATCAATGGAAATTAAACAGTTCACATATGGAAATAAAGCAGGGAAATAGCTCATTATTAATGTATTGTTTTTAATGCCTTCATAGGAAACTGCATTTAAAATGATCCTGTTTACCCCACTACTCTGTAAATATGCAAATTTGTTTGCATAAATCAGTCTGAAAATATAATTCCTTAAACGTTTTTACATTTTTACATAATTCAGTCTTTGAAATGGAAAGTCATTTGGAGTGGTCTGTTGTCAAATGGCCCTTTGTACAGTAAATGGAACCAGGGGTCATGATGTCTACAACACAAATATAGCCATTTTATTTACAATTCACAGTAAACTCTGAACCTTTAGGTGTAAACACAGGTCATGACTTTTTTGCATGCAATGCTGATGGCAAAATGGCCAAATAATAAATGAAGATATCTTAATTTAAGTATTATAAACACCCTTGATGTACAATACAGTGGAAAAGTCAAAACAAAAACAATATTTAAAAAACCTTCACATGATCAGTGTGTGCTTACATGAATATTAATAAATATACCAAATAAACCTAAATAGAGTAAATACCAATAACATTACACAGTAAACAGTGGTTGTATGTACAGTATATCTGTGTGTTGGAAGTCCAGTGTTACTTGTAGTTTCCATCAGAAACCTGTTTTAACTCGATCCGTTCTTCCGTAAATTAAATCAGAAGCTGCTGATGGAATTTCACAAAAGTTCCTCCTCTCCTGGAGGAACCGAGGAGAAATCTGGAACCGAACCTGTGTTCTCCTCACCAGCTCTCACAATATCAGCTCTTTTTTTACAAACAGATACTTTTTACTGCTTTGTTGTTTATTTGCAATTTTTTCAGATGTTAACTTTGGTAGCAGAAAGACGAATATCACACTGAAAAAATGTCTTCAAACACATTGCAGAGGTGCCTAAGACTTTTGCACAGTACTGTACCTGCATGCATGACATCATGACTGAAAAATAAAATTTACCAAATGTTATTTACCAAAAAGTTCACCAAAATTTAACTGCTGATCTTAAAGCAATATCTCAGGCATCACACGTTATATTTATAACTGTTTGTTGTTATCATTTTAAAGGAGGTTGTTGTTGGAGACATTCAATATTTTGGACGTCTGGTTCCATTCACCACCACTGCGAATAATTCTGTGGTGTCTTTAAAAATCAGATCAATCTGATGGACATCTTTCGCAGTCATTTCGAGAAATGGGTAAAACTCATAGTAGCATAGTTACAAAAACAGTTTTTAAGTATTTATTATGATGGGATAGTGTAAGTAATAAAACCACACAAGAAGAAATGGGTCTTAGGCTAGTGCTACTGCGTTAGAGGGAGATACTTTATTAAACTAAAACTTGGAAATGTCTCCAATCCTCTCACTACTTAGCCACGATCAGCACAAAGTAGGAAGTTGTAAATAGAACGCTGGTATTCTATTTAAGACAGGCTCTATTACTCTATTACTGAGATGTATAAAGTGTTACTATCGACTGTTAATGGTCAGTTCAGGCCCTAATCTAATGGTGGGGGCTACAGAGGCTGATGGTCTGTGCTAAGCTAGCAGCATTGCGTGAGGAGGCTAATGGCTGAGCTAACAGGGCAGTGAATGTGTAGCTAACTGCAGTGTGCTCTGTGTGCTCTGTGTGTGTGTGTGTGTGTGTGTGTTTGTGTGTGTGTATATGTGAGTGGCAGAGGGAGAAGGCGGGGACGCTGCGCAGGCCAAGTTCTCTGAACGACCTGGACCAGAGCCAAGAGGAGAGAGAGATCGAGTTCCTGAGGCTGCAGGTCCTGGAGCAGCAGAACATCATCGACGATCTGTCCAAGGTATCGCCATGACAACACCGCCCACTGTTATTTCACCCGCACACGCCCACACTCACAGACGCGGGAGAGTGTCCCTCATGGGCATTTGGACGCTTGTACACACAATAATTAGCATTCAGCTGTTGCTCTGAATTGATCACAGATCATCATATAACACTTTCAGGTTGGAGGTTACTGTTAGACCTCATTACAGAACAGCTTTTACATGGTACCATTATCACTGGACAGCATAAACACATCACTCAGTGGCTGTATGTGAGTTTTTCATAAAGAGGGCATGGAAGTGACCCTGACCTGTAAAAAACAGAATGGTTTTCTTTTATTGTGGATAGCAACATGGTTTCTAGTTTATTTCCAGTGGAAATAGGTAAATGTACTAAATATGGTAATGAAATGAGTAGAACCCGGGATTTCAGTAGGAAAATGACAAAACTGTGCTGGTCACCAGTTCTCCAGGACTGGAGTTTTGTACCTCTGCCCTTCTATGTGTATGCAGTTGATTTGAGGCCATTTTTGGTCAGTCAGATGTTATTAATGGCAAAATGGAATTTGTTGGGCAAATTATGAGATACATGAATCATTTGAAATTCATTTATATATTTGTATATGAGTGTGACCACCATTCCATGCCACTTAAGTCACTTAGGTTCATTCTCTGCAGCAGAAATACAGAAATTAAGTCGTTTAAACAGGTCTTTCCTTTGTATACATATGGAATATAGGGAGTAAGAACAGGAGATGGGACAGGAGGAAGTCTGTTTTACACTTAATTCACTTCTTAATGAATGGTGTGAATGAATGTAAATTATGAATTTGAGCTAACGACTGTAAGACTGTCTCTGTAATTAATGACTGTAAGACTGTCTCTGTAACTAATGACTGTAAGACTGTCTCTGTAAC
>JBBJLR010147699.1:0-15606 GCA_037577145.1 Brachypetersius gabonensis
GTATAGGGCTAGAGAGAGAGAAAGGACACACACACACACACACACACACACACACACACACACACACACACACACAAAGTCTCTCTCTCTCTATCTCTCTCTCTCTCACACACACACACACACACACAGCATTTCAATAAGCAGCCTTTCCCATATCCATGCAAAGAAGCTGAATCTAAATTGTTCTGATTTGGTTGTGTGTAGGCTATATTTGTTCAGAATTAAAACACTGAAGGTGAAGACTTTTCTCTACTAAAACTAGATGAAAATAGTTCATTCTGACTAAAATAAGACTAAAATGCTCAGACTTTTAGTTGACTGAAACTTGACTAAACTAATAATAATAATAATATTAATAATAATAATACATTTAATTTATAAAGCGCATTTCAAAATACCCAAAAACACTGAAGTAGACAAAGAAAATTGAGCATATTGTTTGTTTACCCACACTGTGATTCATTTGTTTATAAGTTCCTGTGTTTGTTTTTTCTCTCCCTGTAGTATCCAAAATAGTTTCAAGTATCGAGTTCCATCCTTAGTATCGGCATCGAGTTTGAAATTTCAGTATCATGACAAGCCTATGCCAACTGGCCACGCCCCATAAAAAAAATTGGCTATTACTTAGAAGTAATTGGCTACGCTTAGAAGGACTGTGTGCTGTGATATGCCCTCACCAACATGGAGGATTTGCCTTAAATGATCTCAAATCTAAATGTTGAAAATGAAAAATTTATCTCGCACTTTAAATGTGAAACTTCACAGTTAGACAGAGCTCGGTGACACCTTTCCAACGACCCCTCCTTTGCCATAATAGCTCCCGGAGATCTGGAGTTATTAGCCAGAAACCGTTCGCCTTGGACAAAAGTAAAAGCGACACTGGGGCAAGGAAAGCAAACAATAATGATCTGCCGTTAGAATAAGACAATTTCTCTACATGAAATGACCCAAAAACGCTTATAAATATGTTAATAATACACCTGCACTTTCAACAATTTTAAATTGAGAAATACAGACTAAGTGTAAGATTTTATTACTGGCCGAGATATGATTTGGCAACCAAGATTCAAGATTCTTTATTTGTCACATGCATAGTCATTCAAGTACAACACACAGTGAAATGTATCCTGATCCGCTCCTTTCTGAAAATAAACACAAATAAACAATAGGTAAATTTTAAATTAAAAATGTGGACATTTTCTGAAAAAAAAAATAAAGAAATGAGCAAGTAAATATAAGTATAAATGTAAGTAAAACTTAACATTTTAAAAATATAAATTTTCTAAAACACAAAGTAGTAACTTAAACGAGGAGCACCACAAGTTAAGTGAAGTGTGGTGCTCCAGTATTGGTGGTGATGCTGTCAGAGACACAGCTACCCACCCTCACCATCTGTGATCTGCCAGTGAGGAAGTCTAGCACCCATGCATACAGAGGGCTGTTGAGTCCTAGATCGGACTCACACTCCGCGATGCTGATCACTTGTTCCTCACTGATGGCCAATTCCTTACTGTGGCCAATTAAAAATATCCCATTATAGATAGTTCTTATGCAGGTGTTAAATTTTATGCAATGTTCTGCAGAAATAAATGAAGCTGAAACTCATTCATTTGAATAACATGTAAAGTTATTTTGCTTTTATCATACAGTTTATATGTTCATTCGTTTGTTTTTTCAATCATTCATTCATTCATTCATTCATTTAGCATTTGCACATCTGCATCAAGCCTCATGGTTAAAACAAACCTCTTGGGGTGGGTAAGCAATTTCACTTTCAGAGTCTATGCACTTAATTAAAAATGGGTCATCACTCTGCCCTCATATTCTTGCTTTTCAATCATGATGACTTTAAGGAAATGATTCAAGACATTACCAATCCTGAAGAACTGATGGGCCTGGATGGTATTTTAAGATAAGATAAGATACATCTTTATTGTCACTCTTTCTAGGAATAGTGAAATTTAAGGTGCAGTCTGTCGAGGAGAAGAAACGAATGACCTGATAGTTTGCCCAGTTGTAGCGTGATGGAAGAGCTCAGTCGTGGACACACACGAAAGTGCCAGTAAACCACGCAATTTGATCTGAGAATGCTCCAAACAAGAAGTAAAGATTCCCACTGTTCTCACATGCACACAGAAAGGTATACAAAGGGTTCCTAAGAACCAAATTACTCACGATACCAAGAGATGAGAGCTGGATACGAGCTGGTATGAGACCCAATGTGCATTGACATACCTACTTCCTGTTTATATACTCTGAGACACGAGTCCCTTCCAGTGCCTGATGACATCACGTGACGTGGTGCATGTGACTGTTCACCCCCTCCATGACTGTCACCAGACGGACCCAGCTGAGAGGACACCCGACGACGCTAGTCCTGGATGAATGAAGGGTCCAAGATGAAGACTGTTCTTCCGGGGCGTAGCCTTCCCAGTCGACAAGATACTGGGTGACAAGTCCATGGCATCGCAAATAAAGGGTCCGCAGGACAGTGTAGACAGGACAACTGTCAATTATCCGAGAAGGAGGAGGAGCAGGTTCCTGGGAAGAAAACAGGTTTTAACGGGGACATATGAAAAACGAGGTGGATGCTGAGAGAGTCAGGCAGCTGGAGCCGGAAGGTGACAGGGTTGATGCGATGAGTAATCTTGAATAGGCCAATGAAACAGGGTACCAAACTATTGGACATGGAACAATCATCCCGGAGGGTGCCGACAGCGATGTTGTTGTGTGTAGCGGGCAGTGGTTAGTTGGATGGGAGCATGGACTTGGGCCCACAGTACATCAACCTCCGGCTCCTGGAGTTCAAACACCAGAGACTGGAAACCGTTGCACACCTCAAATGGGCTAAGACCAGTGGTCTCATTTGGGGGTGATATCCTGAGGAGAGACTGGTGAAGACATTGATCTCTAGAGCTCTCTAGAACTTGGCTGTGAACTGAGGCCCTCTGTCCGAGACAATGTCCTTGAGGAACCCATGCAAGCAGACTATGAGCTCTAGCACTAGTTGTTTTAGCCATGGGGAGTCCGGTCAGAGCTACTAGGTGCACAGTCTTGGAGAAGCGGTCAGCAATGGTGAGTATAGTGTCTTTACCTTGAGAGTCAGGTAATCCATTGACAAAGTCAAGGGAAATGTGGGACCAGGGACGACAAGGTACAGAGAGAGGTTTAAGGTAGCCAGAAGTGGGTTGATTGGTGGACTTGGCCCTGGCACAGATCGTACAAGCCTGGATGAAATTCTTAGTGTTGATGGCCATACCGAGCCATCAGAAGGCCGGTTGAAGAAGGCTGAGGGCCCTGGAGGTGCCCAGATGGCTGGCGATGGCAGAGGAGTGGGCCCACTAGAGGGCCTCCTGGTGAGATGTCCAGGCCGGGTGTCAGCAGGAGGAGGTTTTAAGGTGTGCCCCTGGTGGACTCTGTCTTCCAACCCCATTCAGAGAGGTGCCAGGATGAGGTGAGATGGCAGGACATGTGCGGGGTCTGTCCAGGGAATCTCTGTCTGGTGTTGTACAGTGATGAGGTTCTGGTGGGTGGTCCAGATTGTGAATGGGTCACCGCCGCCTTGGTGCCAGTGATAACATTCTTCTAGAGCCCACTTGATGGCCAACAGCTCGCGGCCCCCTATACCATATCGCTGTTGTATGGGGTTGCATTTTCTAGAAAAGAAGCTGCATGGGTACAACTTCTGGTCTGGACCTCGCTGCAGGAAAATGGCTTCTACACCCACATTGGAGGCATCCACCTCAACACTGAATGGCTTGGCAGGATCTGGATGGAGGAGGATGGACTGTTGACAAATCTGAACGGCATAACCAGAGTCTTGTAGTGGCTGGTGGGGGTGATGAATGCGGTCTTCCACTTGTCACTCTCTCTGATGCTGACCAAGTTGTAGGTGCTCTGTAGGTCCAATTTGGTGAAAAGGTTGGCACCAGAGTGGGCATCCAGGGTGGTGTTGGTCAGGGGAAGTGGATGACGGTTGTTGATGGTAATCTTGTCGAGCCCCCAATAGTCGAGACATGGGTGGAGAACCCCGTCTTTTTCTTAACAAAGAAAAGCCTTACGGCTGCAGATAATGTAGATGGCCTGATGGTTCCCTGGTGAAGCCCCTCTGCTATGTACTCCTCCATGACCTTCTGTTCCCCCTGCAGAGAGAGAGAGAGAACAGATGTCCGTGGGGTGGTACCACGCCAGCGTGGAGGTCAATGGCCAGGTCATAGGGGTGATGAGGATGGAGGCAAATGGCCCAAATGGCCCGAAGTTTACTGAAGACCCCCGCCGGGTTGTGGTAGGAAATGGGAATGGTCTCCAGGTTGACGTTGGCGGGATAAGAATAGGCGACATCACAATTGGACCTCAGGACCGCCTTAGCCCACTCTGCTGCCTGCCTAGTGAGAAGGGAGGTGAGGCGTGCGATCCTGCTCTGGGCCGAGGGGTAACAAATAGGCTGGAACTCAAAAATAAGGGAGAGATCAGGTAGGAAAATGTCGCACTTCCCATCCATCCCATTCCACTTCTCAGGCAAAGACATTTTTGGCACAACAAAGGGAGGTGAAAGGGTTTGAACTGCCTCTTGGGACCATGGTTGCGCGGCTGCCAGGTAACGATGAACCTTCTGCAGGGCAGTGAGTTCCGTGCGCAAACACACTACTTCCTGCTTCAGGTTTACAATTTCGACCACCTGCTTGTTCACCATGTCCACTAGGTTGGCGCAGTCCAGTGGGCCCACAGGGGACTCTGTCACAGAGAAGACACAAATGAACTGATAGTTTGTAGCGTGATGGAAGAGCCCAGTTGTGGACACACACGAAAGAGCCAGTAAACCACTTCATTTGATCTGAGAACGCTCCAACAAGGAGTAAAGATTCCCACCAGGAACCAATGTTCTCACACACCTAAGGTATGTAAAGGGTTTCTAAGAACCAAAGTACTCACGGTACCAAGAGATAAGGGCTGGATATGACCCGGTATGAGACCCAATGTCTGAGTGCAGTGAGATAAATACTTCCTGTTTATATACCCTGAGACGCGAGTCTTTTCCGCTGCCTGATGCCGCCACATGACCGGGTGCGTGTGACACAGTCGACTCAGTGTGAGGCATATAGTCAAAGACTATTGAAGAACAAACGAATATAATAGTAGTACACATATTATATACAATTGCATGGTAAGTAAGTAAGTAAGGTGCGTTTCTCCCAAGGCTCAATGTGCAGACGTTAAAGATAAGTGCGTGCAAGGCAACATACGGACATTACGGACATTTCACTTCTTACCCAGAAAGTAGGTAAGACCACATAAGACAGCACAAGACAGCACAATACAAACAATAAATACAAAGATATACGTATATACTGTATATATAAATGAAAAACCTGTCATTATATTCTGGGTAGAATATAATATGAAAGAAAATATTGCACATTGTTTCACAGTGATTATACAATTATACATTTGCACTATATTTGGACAGTGATTGTGTTATTGCACTATACAAATATAATGCATTATTGCACTTTATAACATAATATAAATATTTCACTTTAAAATATAATGTAAACTTAGAACCTGTTTGTGGTCATAGACAGTAAGAGAGCACAAGGTTTCACAGAAACTAGGAGCATTTTCGGGATATAAGTTTGTGTATGTGTGTAAGTGTTCTTAATGGATCTGCTTTGGCGTGAGTAGTGTAGATCTTGATCTCGATACTTTCTATAGTGCCTCTGCAGAACGGAGGGAGTGGGGATCAGGAGGGGGGAGGTTTGCTCTTTTCAGCCTTTGGAGAAAGTCTCTGTTGTGCCCTCTTGACAAGATAAGTGTTATTTATGGTCCATGTCAATCATCTGAGATGTTCTCTCCCAGAAACTTCTTGCTTCTCATTGACTCCACGTTATTTCCATGCATTGTAAGTGGCCGGAGTTGCATGTGCTTTCTTCTGAAATCAACAATAATCTCTATTGTTTTGTTGACATTCAGTTCCAGGTTGTTTTTTCCACACCAGGCAATGAATTGGTGGACTTCCTCTCTGTATGAGGAGTCATTGTCATTGCTGATGAGGCCCACTACTGTTGTGTTATCTGCTAATTTTATGATGTGATTCAAGTTGTAGCTTGAATCAGCAGTCGTGAGTCAGCATGGTGAACAGTAGGGGGCTAAGAACACAGCCCTGGGGAACCCCAGTGTTATGAAAATGCAAAATACAAATTGCACTGGATTTTTACAGTATATTGGACATTGTTAGAAGATATTGCACATTTTGGAGATATGGCACATTATTGTACATAGTGAGAGGGTATTGCACATTATGGAGATATTGCACATTATAGCAAAGAGTTCTTTTCTCAGTGCAAATGAGACTAGGAGTTAGCAATGTCTATGGTAATTCATGGTACTGCAAGCTGAGTTGATCTAGTGACTTCTAAGGCCATAGTCTTTTATATATGTAATTTTGATACTTTTTATGCTTTTGAAAATGTATTTTGTACTTTGGTCTATGAATACCTTATACCCATGTGGATTGGGGCAAATGGTGCAATTATTGAACTGCACATACACATCTACTTGAAATGTTTTAGGGTCCAAGCAAGTGCAGAAACCATTGGGCTTGTCTTTCTGTTTTAAAGTGTTTTAGGAAGCTAAAACGATAAATAATGGAAATACAAAACTGAGTGAACAGGGGTATTTTAAGACCCACCAAAATATGAAATCATAGGCCGATAAAATAGACAGATTGTCTTTTGTTAGGGCTGCAGAAGAATGGACGATATCATAGGAGGGTAAATAAATTTTTCACCAGTGAAGGTCATGGTGCACAATCCACATTTCATAACAGAGAATACACGCAGATGTTTGATTTCTATTATTTAGGAATATACAGTAGATATCAAGAAATCATTTTTTGATAACTTTTCTGGACTGGGGTCCATAGTCCTTTAGCATAAAGTTAAAAGAAACACACTTAAAAAGTCACAATTTGGTATCCATCTTGGTATACATGTATGTGCCTCAACATGTGTCTTTTTTTAGTTCTTTAGATAATAAATATTAAATATTAAGTCTGGTCACAGTTCTCAGATATTGCCATTCAACAGTTCATCTGTGACATAAATTGCATGCAGTGCATTATAGATTATGTTGCTTTTATTTATATATGTTTGTTTATTTGTTTCATATTACCGCTTCTAACTAACTACTCTAAAACAAGTGAAGTTAGAGATGTATAGAGTCACACCATTTATTTCCTGAGGGGTAGCACTTCACCATGCTACACCCATGTGTGTGATAATCTGGGCTGTTTCTGTGTCTCTCTTATGTAGTCTTGTGTGGTCTGCAGTGCAACAAAAGATATACAGTACATTTCATTAGAGTTTTACCAACACACTGACAACTGGAACAGTAAATACAGAAAACAAAACAAAACAAAAAAAAAAAAACCATGGGTGTTGTAAATCATGTATATACTGTACACTTTCACACAATGGCACTGAACACAAACATAATTAACTGCAAAATATTTGCAAATAAATAAGCTTGTGATGATTTAGAGTGATAAGAATACACATTTGAATATGAACGCTTCTTATATATGATATAAAAAAAAGCTCTAGCAGGTGAATACAATAACAGTAAGTCACAATATTAACCCACTTGGAAAGAATTATTTTACTCCTCTCGAGGCCTTCTTTTCTTGTTCTTTCTTGTTCTTTTCTTGTTTTTCTCTTTAATAAATCTAAAAAACAAAGATGACTGTTTCATTCCAGGTAAAAAAGTAATCTGTACTTAATTACATACAATTGGAGTAACTCTGTTCATGAAAAACTTACTTGTACTGGGTCCATTCACTCCAAGTAGAGTTGCACAGGTCATCCTGTGCTCTCACACACACCGTCACCCACCTTTTCAGTGGCCACTGCCGATCCTGTGTCAAGTTCACCTAGGTCAAACAAGTCATGACAATAAGAACTTATTGTACATTAGGAATATGTCCACCCACTGACATTTAGAAATACACTATTCATGTTGTGACCCATGTGAGAGTTTATTGTACCCCTTAATATACTGGTTTGCCCTTGTGTATGTGGTTAAACAGATGTCCATACCTTTGATGATTTGCGAACTGAACAGTCACAGTCCCTTTTCTTCTGGCAATGGATCTCTTTGACTTGGAAGGTAAGGGGGAAGTATGAGAGGGGGATGTCCCAGGTGTCTGGGTACTGCAGCTCCAGAGTGTTGTTCTTCTTTCTGATATGCACCATATCTGGCCTCACTGTTGGCAAAGGCCAAAATCTTAATTTCAAATAAATGTTGAAACTGATGCTTCATTGTGCAGTTATTTCACGGGTAATCAGTGTTTATTTAAGAGTCAGATAATGCTAGATTTTTAAAAGGAGTATTAATATTTAAATTATTTATAAACTTAGAAAAGAATGTAAACCTGTTCACTTAAAACACACTTTAACAAGAGCCAAGGGACAGTTGCTTCAGTCATGTGTCTTTTTGAAAAAGTGCAAGAAGACACTTTGGAATCTCTGCAGTATTTAACCATATGCTACAGATGTGGAAAAGACTAGACTGAAAAATGTTAGAGTAACCTTTAAGACTGGGCACTAACGTGAAAATTGCATTTTTAAAGCTTAGCACCTTCCCTCAGATTCATGTTCATGAGTCAACCCTCTGTTTGCTTTTTCTATTTAAATCATTTTAAACCATTACCTATGTCTGAGATTTGAAACTGCAGATAATAGCGCTCAACAACATAGTTGCTTTGAAAATAAATGGTTAAATTGATGTGCTCCAGCTCCTCAGCATAGGGGCAGTATTCATGGTCTTGGCATGTGATGCTGTGTCCACTGGAGTTCAGGCTGCAGCTGACGTTCCCTCCACTGTGAGAGCTATAATTGAAATAAAGGACTGGTCATAAACTAGAAGTTAGACACATGTCCAGCCTTTATTCAGGCTACTCTAAAACTCTTTTAATACTGTGTAAGGAAAGAAATATGTAGAGAGTGTAACTCCTAATCGCAGACTTTAAGATAAACTTAAGATAGAAGAACATAGGATTCAAAATAGAGAAGAAAAATTTAAAAGGGAGAAACAGAAAAAGAAATGGATGCCTTAAATTTGGCCCTTTGAGAGATTATATGATGCTGTTTCTATAATCCTGTTCCTCCTAAAATTTCACAAAGAGCTTCAATGGGTGTTTAAAAAGGAATAAGAAATAGGACTGAGATTGACTAGCTCACATTAATGTTCGCTGGAACTGTGCATGAGGATTTTGGCTTTTGGAAAAATTTGAGGAGCTTACCGCACTGCTTTAATAAGCACAACTTTTCCAGACCTTTTCTCATCCCAGGTCCAGGAGCACAGAAAGGAGCCACTGTAGTTGTTTGTCGAACAGTGGACAAAACCTTGTCAAAAAGGAAGATTGTACCTCTTAAGAAAGCACAACTCTTAAGAAAGCTTGGATGCCCACAGAGATGTTTTAGTTCATCCGTTGAATCATCACTTGTAATGTTTGTACATGCCTTTTTTGTGCAAAAGAATTGTTAGTATTTACTTGGTTAACATCTCAACAAATAAGTCCTTTTTTTACAGGGCAATAATACTTTTTTTTACAGGGCAATAATTCAGATATGCTTAAATCCAAAATTATGGCATAGTGGTTTATTTACTGTACCTTTCCCAGGTTCCTCTTTAATAATTTTCCTGAAGGACCACTGCACCAGCACCAGAGTGTGGTTGAGGTAGGAGCCGTCTCTGCTGAAACAGCTATATTTACCTCCCTGCCTCTCCTCTATGGTCACTAATATTCTGTTCCCTTGTTCCTGCAGCTCCTCTCCGTTCTCTCTCCTCCATATGATGTCCTGACCCTCTAAGGCCTCCTTGCACACCAAAGGAACCAAGACCTTGCTGCCATATTTGGCCGGGTCTTCATCCACCACCAGCTCTGGCATTGAAAGAGGGGGAAAGGAGGCACAGAGGCTGACAGACCAAAGAAACATTGAACATATTCATATTCTGCTAACAGCTTCAAAAGTTTCTATTTCTGTATGATGTTGTATATAATTGCTTGCCAGTTAGGTCAAAATTACTCAGATGGGAACATTTTGCAATGTAGAGAAATACTGTAATGTTTTTTACGGGGGTGGGGTCACTTTATTGCCATACAACACACAACGTATTTGTCTAGCATTTTTAAAAAAGTATAATTTAGGCCAAATTTTGTTTCAAAACTACCATCAAATATTATCTTGGGGGATTATTCAGTGTATTCATTTCAGTGTATAAAAAATAATTTACAAACCCTGTGAACAATTGTAACTTTTTTAAAAGGAATATTTGCCATCAAACCAGTAAATGATTGTTTACATTTCAACCAAAACAACTGAAAAGAGTTGTACAATTATTACTAATGTTTTCACTGGCATTTTCTCTTAATTAATTTATTAATAATGTGTGTCCTTTTTTTACACTTTATGACAAAGTCCAAATAATAAAAAAAAATCCACATCAGTTACATAACTTCTGCAGCTCTGTTTAAAACCCCCTAAAAGATTTTAGGTTTAGAATACTGTCTGTCCGTTTTAACTTTCAGTTTGTTAATAGTTTTATTACAAAGTTCTAACTGATTCTGCTGCTGAAAATATACAACAGTGCAGAACTAATCTTGAATTCACTAGCACAGAAGACCTCAAACAAACCATTAGGTTTAAGAGTCCAGTAACTTTCAGCTACTTTGATGGATGCGACTGTGGCAGGCGGTAAGATGAACAAAACCCGAAGCACAAGAGGAATCATCTGTTGAAACAAAGCTCAAGAAATGACACACTGTTATATGCTTTACACATATCTCATCATTTCTGCCTCTTACCCCAAACAGGTCAAACTAGAATACATGAAGCAGTAAAGCCAAAGACTCACCTTCTCCTGAAACCTCCAAGCCATCAGAGCTTAGCCGGTCTTGAAGGCCAGAGCTTTTAAAACAGAGCATGTCAGGAGGCCAAAATTTCCCTGCCCAGGAAAAGTACAGCCCAAGCAGGTTAGAGGAAGTAGCATATCTCCGACTGGAGAGATTCCTTCTAGCACCATCATCTTTCTCATTTCCAGCACAACCCTTCGTTTGGCACTAGGGGCAATCCCACTTTTAAATATTTGTCTGTTTACATAACCAAAATATTATATGATGACAGATGTCTCTATTACCCCTAGGTGCTTTTGCAACGTGCCCTAAAGCACCCTTCAGAAAAAGAAAGAGAAAAGATCCTATTGTGTATTCCTGCCATATCAGGAGTAATTTCAATGCGAGTATACAGTGCCCTGCTGATAAACAGACACATGCTGTTTCACCTATCAGTTTTGCTTCCACCTTTCGTTGGTACCTTTATTGCCCCTGCTCTTCAGGTTTTTCCACTTCAGTAGCGCTACAGTATATAAAGGGAACTTCCCGCTGTCGTTTGGATTGTGTAATCCAGTGATTTATTGAGTGCTGGTACACCACTAATACAAACAAACATCTTTTAGGGTTTAACATTTGATGTGACACTTTTGATTTGTGAGGGGCAAAAGAAAAAAAAAGAATTCTGTGCTTGTACTGTAACAAAAGTAATCTGTAACAAAATAATTTGATGTGATTACAACTAAATCACTCAAAGTAGGCACACATCTGAAACAGCAAGGGAGGGGCTGTCTTCCATGTTTTGACAGTGTTTGCCGTCTCTTCTCAGGGCGAAAATGCTAAAATATCAGTTGATTACATTGAGGAAGTCCAGCATTTGCCTTTGTGTTTGATTGCATAATTGGACACAATGGGACTGTATAATTTGTAAGTATCAGTGTGTGTGTGTGTGTGTGCGTGTGTGTGTGTGTGTGTGTGTGTGTGTGTGTATTTGAAACCAGAAGACTTATAGAAAATAATAACTGTTTTTGTGTTTACACAGTTAGCAGTAAGATCATTATCATATGTTTTAAATGTAAGACATTCATTTTTATTTCACGAGGCATGTGAGGCACTCAGGGAGGAAGGAAATTATGCTATCCTTTAACATGCTGGACCAAAATGCTAGGGGGAAGATTGACGATTGACGCTGAGAATTTTCACACGTTGTTCGGCAAAATCAACTGCACGGAAGTGTGATGTCTTACCACATAAACACTCCAGACACACCACAATGAGTAGAGTGTTTGAATGTAAATCCACATTTGAGGTCAGCTGCTTGTTTAGAATAAAGATTGGGAAAAGAACACTCTTTCAGTTGTTATTTCCCTCACTATATTGAGTGCATCAGCAAATGATTTCCTCAATAGAATTTATATGTATTTATTAATCAAGTAACAGAAACATATTCACAACAATCATAGACAATTGTGTCATACATCAAGATGACTTCAGTCTCGTACTGTGTGCAGATAAACCTTGACTCCACACAGACTGCAACCCAGACATAACAACATATAATGACACATAACAACACAAAAAGAAAAATAGAAAGATTCCTGATGAATTTCCTTGACAAGACAACATACTTTGTATGTAAGGATATTGTTGTATTCAGGTCCAGTTTCTCTGTGGTTTATGAGTGAAACTGTGATTCCACAGTGAGAGAAACTTATACAGGAGCTTTACACAGTTCCGAATTCTCCCTCTACCTTAGGGAAGGAAGTCGTGAACATGATTCTGTGTCACACTCAGCAGATACATTTTTGTAGTCTTACTATGTTAAAGGCCACAGTGAAGTATGCATACAAAGTAATAAATACAAACACGAATTAATTATATGGTTTATTACATGGTTGAAAAGCTTGGCCTAGGGCTGCTACTATAACAACTATACTTAGCACCTATAAAAAATTTAGCACAAAAAAAAAAAATATTTGCTGTAAATAAGACTGCAACTGTGAAAAACAGAGCTGTCATATACATGTTTCTTTAAACACATACTTTAAACACATAAAGCATTGTGTTTTTACATCTCACAACAGTACAAAATAATAAGCAATAATAAAAGCTTAATAAGCAATAATAAAAACTTGGACTCATGGCTTCCCATAAAAACACACACATAGTTAGGAGCCATATGTAAACTATACTCACTGAAAACCTTGTGTTAACCATTATTTTGAGCGTGTGTGAAAGTGACTGTTTCTCCTGTCACACATGAAATCATTTGCTGTTTTTAACAATCTAGTCAGGAGAGGGCAGCAGAGTGTTCAGCTTTAAAAATCGCATAATCCTTGTAGAAAATATAAAGAACAGCTAGTCAGAACAGAGAAGATTAGCTCTAACTGAGCACTGGTGGAAAGTGGCCTGGTAGCAGCAGGGGTTAGCTCATAGTCCCTGGAACAACATAGTCTGTAGGAATGCACAGCTCCTGCAGAATTGCTCCTGTCAGCTAGTGGACAGCCTGAAAAGAACCAGTGCTGGACAGCAGCCACCAGGTCCTCCTTTGCTTGCACAGGAAGTCAGTGCTGTGCACATCCAGATGTACATCCCAGCCTGTCTTGGCAGCGGACTTTGAGGGGTCCGGGGTCTGTGGGGGGCTAAAGGTTACCTCAGGTTTGCTCTTGCATTATGTTGACGGGTTGGGATAGGCAGCGGACTGGTAGCTGCTAATGATTTCCCAGCTCATCGTAATACTCAGACAAGATGCCTAAATAGAGAGAGAGAGAGAGAGAAAGCGGTTCTGAAATTTTAATGACAAAACAAATAAAAAAAACCCAAAAAAAACCCTCTCTGCTATGAATAATCCAAAAATCTGTCCTCATTCTCCTAACACAATGTCTCAGTCATCAGGCATCAGTTCATTTCATATTTTTTACAATGTAATCCAGTTGTTAACAATTAGATGTGAAAGGATTTTATATTTTTGTTAATTTAACCATGATACCAGTGTCTTTAAAGGCTATCATGCAAACATTGAATTAAATGTTCAGAAATTAAAAGACACCAGAGTTGTTGACTCTTAAGGTACAAAACAAGCAATTAAAAACTTGGATATGGACCATGCATATAGAGGTTTATGAAAAGAAGTTAAACTAGTAATAGAACATAAAAAATTTGGTTTATTGGCTAATTTGATTGTTTATTGATTTTTGCCAATCATCTTTTTAAAGATTTCTTCCACACTGTAAAAGGCATGGGTCTGAGGCAAAAGTCAAGTGCCCACGATAACTCATCAAAAATGCTAATATGGAGCTTTTTTCCAGCCCAACATTGCCTCTGCACCGCAACTGTAATTAAATAAAGCTACTACAAACAAGTCAGTGTGTGGACGAATTCAGATTATGGTTCAAGGGACCTGAGTGCACCAATAGAGACAGTGGCACAATTCTGAATAGCTCACCCACAGTCCAAAAGAGTCCAGCATAGTTTGATTATTACCCCCACACTGACACATCTGCTAAACCAGATAATTAACTCCTGAGATGAATGTGGTATGTTAGAGCATGGAAAGCACCAAGCTGTGCTGAACTGACCTCACAGGACAGCTGCTGGATTCTCCTGTTATATCTGATGACATATCCACAGTGCTGCTGACTGAAACTTACTGACTGAAAGTCACTTCACATTTTACCGCAAACTATTAACTGCCAGGACTGAAGTACTGAGAAAAGGGAAGAACCCCACTCAGGCTTGTTGACATCTCACCAGTTACTCTCCATTTCCCTCGCAAAAATTGCTGTTCATTAAAAATAAGAACAACAAAATTCTGGAATATCCCTTAAATAACCATCAAACCATCAGTGCTTTCGTTGACAGAATGCCAGATATCCACTAGATGGCAACACAACATTTAAATGCTAATCAGAAGTGAATCATGTAATCAACCATGATATGAATGATCATTTTCAAGCTGTAAGGGATTTAGGAAATCTGAAAAATTGCCTATATCTTCTCAGCTAGTAGCCTAGTGGTTAGGGTGTGGCCCCTGCAATCAGAAGGTTGTGGGTTTGAATCTCAGTACCGCTTGTGTCATCACTGAGGCATCCTTGACCAAGGCACGGTCCCCACACAATTCTCCCCAGGTGCCCCTCATTGGTGGCAGCCCACTGCTTCACTTGATGAACGGGTTAAATGCACAGAAAGCAGTTCATACTGTGTGGGTATGTTCACACGTGACTATAAAGGGCTTGTTTTCTACTGCCACCAGTATTTTTCTGCTTCTATTACGTTAATGTGTTAGTAATATTTAAGGAACATCGCCCAACCTCATAACTGTGCCCAAATTAAATACTTATGAGAACAACACTGTATTATCCATGGAGAAAAACAGTGAAAATGTAGACAGCTTAAGAGGAAAATACGGACTTCATCAAATTCCTTTTATGTGGGGAGAAATCTTCAGACTCTTAGTATATGTTAGTGAATGAGGTGCACAAGGCTCACTGATAAGTGGAGCAATGGTTAGCCCATCTGATCTGATCCTACAGAAGAACTATTGTAGCACAAACCGCTGACAACGTTTATGTTGACTACATGGGCGTCGTTCGGTCTATTTTGGGGGGTCTGAAGCCCCCCAAAATGATCCCAAGCCACTCTAAATACAGTGGAGGAAATAATTATTTGACCCCTCGCTGATTTTGTAAGTTTGTCCAATGACAAAGAAATGAAAAGTC
>JBBJLR010147741.1:0-15601 GCA_037577145.1 Brachypetersius gabonensis
GCCAACATTTCTAAAGAATGCTTTCAGCACCTTGTTGAATCAATGCCACGTAGAATTAAGGCAGTTCTGAAGGCGAATGGGGGTCAAACAACGTATTAGTATGGTGTTCCTAATAATCCTTTAGGTGAGTGTATATTTTGCTGTAAAGTTCCGCTATAAAAAGTCCAGAAATGCACTGATGGCATTTAAAAGTTGGTGGGACCGATCTGGCAATAAAATGGCGGCTTTCCAAGAACACATGCAGCCGGGCACCAAGTCTTAAAGATAGGAGAAATCTTTATTAGTCCCAAAAGAGGGAGAATTATGTTGGTTTATGGTCGTAAAATACTTTTGATTAACTATTTAAATTTTATCTAAACGTGTAACTGTAAAATAATTTCTTATATATAGGTCAGAACGCTGGCCGAACTCTGATTGGTCGAGAGTTGCTTTTATTTTTTAATATATCAAATAGGATGAACAATACTAAAGCCTCAGTAGAACTGAGATGCTTTCTCTTTAGCTCCTGAGTTCCTCTAGCAGCAGTAAACCTAAAGACACACCGTCATTCAGATCCACATCTGGTTTTCAGCCCACACTGCTTTTCCTGTTGAATACACAAAATGCACAAAGTGCAATGTAAGAACAGTGTTTTCTGATTTCTACTTTAAATGTTTTGAATTGTCTTCATCTTCACAGAGAATGAATCTGCTGCCTTTAGTGAGGAAAACCCAGCACCTAAAACCAGAGAGGAAATGCTGAAATGTAAGTGCATTTTTTTATATGAGATTAAAAATTGTGAACATGTCCCATGAGGCACTGTAATATAATTCTGCCGGCATGTCGCTTTCATTAGACCATTGTTTAAAGTCTAATTTGATTCGAAAATATTATTTAATTCAGAATTTGATTGACTTCATTTTCAATTTTCAAACATTAAACATGAGTGTTTGGGGTAATAGGGTTATATTTGGTTCTTTTAAAGAAAAACAATTCATAGAACCTGGTTTCTCAAAAAATGACTAATCCATAACTAAAGAAGCAGTCATGTGATGGAACATGTGCCATCATTAAAGCACTAGCCTGACAATGTTCGCAGGTTACGTTCCAAGTAATAAAAAAAAAGCGCATGGTGAAAAAAAAATGTGCATGGTGTGTTTTGGTTTAAAAAAATGCCTAATAAAAAAAGCCCCAAATCTGCTCCCAGAACACTTTGATTTCTTTTTAAATTCAGCTGAATGCATTATTCTTAAAGAAAATGTGAAGGTAAATAAATAATCAGAATCAGAAAGGTTTATTGCTTAAAAAAACATTAGCATTAGCAGTTAGCATTAACAGCCTGCAAAGAATTGTACACAAAAGAAACGTTGAAATAACTCTCTCTACCCACATGTTTAGACAGAGCACAGCGTACTAATACTAAATAAACTGAGATACGAGGACAAGACACGGAGCAGTCATGCTACATGCTGCAGCAGGCGGCTTCTTCTTCTTCTTTTTGTGGCTGTTGACAACTTTTCAGTGTATTACTGCCACCGCTGGGCTGGTGGCGGTAATGCAGTTTGGTTCTCAGAAAAAATCTGCGTTCGACTGAATCGAATGCTGATCCGCGTAACGCTGAGGGGTTTCTGTATTCTCTTTCAGTCCGCTTTGAACCCACACTGGATCCCAACAGTGCTTATCGCCACATCCGTTTGTCTGACGAAGATCACAAGGCCACACTCCGCGCAGAGAATCAGAACTACCCAGATCACACTGAGCGCTTCCTCTTCTGGAGACAGGTCATGTGTCGGGAACCTTTGGCTGGAAGCCCTTTTTACTGGGAGGTGGAGTGGACAGGACAGAAGGTACTGCAGCATAAACCAACATTTTTACACTGCAGCTAAAATCTTTAGTGTTTTTAACAGAGTGGGAAAAACTGTATTATTACATTTAAGGAAGAGTCTGCCCAGAATGACAATATTGCTTATAAAGAGTAAATTTTTAAAATTAATTTAACTGTTACAAAACAGGATAACCAATCAGAACAGAGCTCGTTTACACCAGCCTTGAAAACAGAGGCTAAAGTTTCATTATTATGGGTAAAAAGCGGTACTTCAGAAAGAAGGACAAGAATTTGTCCTCGTTTTGGTTCTGACCCAACGTGCAAGTTCTATCCACTTTTTTAAAATGATCTTCAATATGGTCTTTTCCAAATTGTCTAATGGATCAAATACATTTAATTTGACCCATTAAACGCATGCATTCTCTAATGCTGTATATAAATTCTTCAGATTACCATCGGTGTGGCCTATAAACACATGGCACGCTCTCCAACGGATGACCGCTCCAGACTGGGCCACAACGAGCACTCCTGGACTCTGTACTGGTCAGGCACTGCCTTCTCTCTGTGGCACGCTGGGAAGGAAACCGCCCTGCCAGCTCCTAAAGCCAGGCGCATAGGAGTCTATCTGGACCAGCAGGCAGGAATACTGGCCTTCTACAGGGTCTCGCACAATCAGGCCCAGCAAATCTGCTGTGTGGAAACAGAATTTAACGCGCCACTCTACTCTGGATTCCGCTTCTGGTCTGGAGTGGGTTCCACCGTCACCATTTGCCATCTGGACTAAGAAATGGAGACTGATGAAGATGAGCTGATCATGTCCATTCTGCAATTTAATTCACTTCATAATATTTTCTTTGATTTTATGATTTTTTTATACGTACTGTGTGAACATCTTAGGTACCTGAGAAAATACTTAAAAGCTGTCAGCTACTGGCTAGTAGTGTTGAGTTCGTACTGAAACATATTACAATAAATGCAAATAGCATTAATATAGTAAAAAGAGGTTTTATAATGGTTAGGTGATCACTTAATCGTTTCCAGACCTCTCCTTATGGACGTCCTGGATCATCATCGTAGCTGGGCTGAACTTTACTTGATTAGATTAAATTCGATTCATTACTTATGGAACTTTATGAATCCACTCAACGGCTCGAGGCACTGAGAAGAATCCAAACCAGCTCACAATATTTCACTCTTGATACTTTTCACTGCTGTTGTTTTTGTTTTTTTATTCTAATGTGTTTTGCTGCCAGAAAGAAGCCCATTGCTGATAGAAACAGCTTGCATAGGTGCTTAAGACTTTTGCATGGTACTCTATGTAAACATTTGTATTGATGAGTTAATGTCCTTTACTATGTATTTCTGAACTTTTCAATAAAATAATATGTTTAAACTGTAAATGGCAAATGATTCTTAAAGGAATAGTTTGGAAAATAGTTTGCATTTTCCTGCCAAGACATGTTTAGTGTTTGAACTGAAGAAGCTATAAAGTTTATTCTCGCTTATATCCCACCAAAGAGCATCAAGCAAAAGACACGCCTAATCTACCTTAAACTACATCAACTTGTAATACATGTGATTTATGTGAACTGCTGTTCGCTGAGCTGCTAATTCAAGCTGGAATTCAATGAAGTTATGAGTAAAATTCTGCAGTTAATGGGGGTCATTTTCTTGTAACCAGTTTTTCAGTAGTGATTTAGGTCTGACTGTAGGCCTACATCTTACCCAATGAAAAAAGTATATTTATGTTATTTTCTCACTTTATCAGCTGTAAAAAAAAAAAAATCCAATCCGTATGTTAAGGTTTGTTGTGCTCAGGTGTGATCATTGTATTTGTAACCCAGTCTCGCTTTTTTATACTGCAAACCATACTGTGATATGAAATAAACCTTAAACAAACAAACAAAGCTATTCCCTGATGGTTTTTCTGCTTGGTTCACAAGAAAAATGAGTTCAAAATATCACTTTGCATGTCCTTTGGCATCTCATTTCCTTTCTTCCTTTGTCTTTGCACACCTGGGCTTTGGCCTACTTTTTCAAACGTCCTCTCACTTGGGCTTTTAGTCTCCTTACAAAATCATTTAAAAGGTGCAGCGTGTTTAATAACCAGATAATGAACAACGAAGATCTAGAAGTTGATTTATTTATATGTGAGAGCTGCAGTTGCTTGAAAAAGGCTACAGCTTTGCACTATTTCTCTTTGCAAATGGTCTGTTGAGCAGATTATGAGAAAAAAACCCACTGGGAAGTTGTTGAGTGAATAACTACAAATGAAAATATGTCAAATAAAACAAGTTTCCTTTATAACTGAGAAACAATATGTAACAGCATCCAATTAACTGGTTGTGGGGAGTCGAATTTTAGACTGTCCTTTAACTTTGAAAGCTAACTTTAGTTTAAAAGCTAATCTTTAAATTCATAGCTTGTTAAAATATCCAACACTCATCTGGTGATTCACATTATAATATTATATTAGGAGGCTTTTTCTGGGTCAGCGGTAATGAATAAAAAATCCTGGCTATCAAAGTTCACAAAAGCGGTGAACATACTGTAAATGTATTTTGTTAATACATTAATAACATTGTATTTGTAGTAAATATTAATGAAATGATATGCAAATGTAATGCAGAATCATTTTGATTGCTAGTGTACACTTCATAGAAGACTATTTGCTTGGACTGACAATTGAAACACCTTTAATTTGTACAAAACCATCATATTATGTTGAAGCTCTTTAAAGAGGTTCTCAAACTTATTCACAAAACTGCATAGAAAGGTTCTTTAGGCAACCAAAAATGATTTACTTCAAAAAACCCACGATGACGCCTTGTTTAAGAATATATAATTCCCAAGATCTTTACACCTTACACCATGTTTACATGTTCATGTAAGCGCCTGTGTATTTCCCAGTGGAGCGCTAATCTGTAATGGGTGTACCTGTTTAGGGGATTGTATTATGGCATGAGGCACATGGACTTATAGACAATACTCGCCCCTCGTATTGGTTATCTTCCCAGGGACAAAGCCGTGGACATCCTGCCTGTGCTCTCACCAAAAGGAGGCAAGAGGTGGAGTCAACCAAAGCTTTATAGCCGAGTCTGCTCTTCTGGACTAACACTTGCCACACTGACCCATCAGAGAACTTCCACAAAGAGCATAATGAGAGGTAAGACAAAGCAAAGACCAAACTGAACACAACATGCTTTTTAAACTACTCTAATAAGTTCCATTTGATGCCACAGTACACTAGAAGGATCATATACCAGAACCGTTCGCTGAATTGTTTGGAATACATTTCTGAAAGGTAAGCATTATGGACTGGTTTTAAACTGGCCACCTGTATTAACCGGCTTTCTGTTTCTGAACCTAGGCATTGTATTCATGTGTCTGCTGGGGTGCTCCCTTGCTCAGTACTCTTGGAATGGCCCTGGTGTTACGAGCCAGAGTGACCCCAACACTGACAATGGTGAACTGAATGAAAACCAGTGATTGTTAACATGTTGATCAGTTTGTGGCAGCACTGATCTGAAAAAGTACCCCATATATACCTTATAATAAAAGCCAAAACCTGCTTGCGAACCCCCATTTTTAACAGTGAATTTCCATTTCCAGCATGCCTGACCGATTCAGCGACCTGTGGCTGCTGCCTGATGCAGAAACAGATGTGGAGGATGGAAACTTTCTTCAACATGAGCCTGAACGAGCTGCAGAGGGGTCTGGAGAGAGCTCAGAGTGTTCTTGTCAACATGCGCTGTGAGCAAGCCTTCTTTCTAAAGCAAAACCTTCTCCAAGAAGCACCAAAACATCAAATAACAAATGATTTTATACAAGTTAAATGTTTTTGCTTGATTATTTTAAATCTTCTGTTACAGACACCTAAACTTTTTAACTGTTCTGTCTACCTCACTGTCTTGCCTGTCTCGCTACCTCAATGTGTCTCACCTGCCTCACTACCTCACTGTGTCTCACCTGTCTCTCTACCTCATTGTGTCTCACCTGCCTCGCTACTTCACTGTGTCTCACCTGTCTCTCTACCTCACTGTATCTCACCTGTCTCTCTACCTCATGGTATATCACCTGTCTCTCTACCTCACTGTGTCTCACCACCTCACTGTACCTCACCTGTCTCTCTACCTCATGGTATATCACCTGTCTCTCTACCTCACTGTGTCTCACCACCTCACTGTACCTCACCTGTCTCACTACCTCACTGTGTCTCACCTGTCTCTCTACCTCACTGTATCTCACCTGTCTCTCTACCTCATGGTATATCACCTGTCTCTCTACCTCTCTGTGTCTCACCACCTCACTGTACCTCACCTGTCTCTCTACCTCACTGTGTCTCACCTGTCTCTCTACCTCACTGTGTCTCATCTGCCTCTCTACCTCACTGTCTCACCTGTCTCTCTACCTCACTGTGTCTCACCTGTCTCTCTACCTCACTGTGTCTCACCTGTCTCTCTGCGTTGCTTGCTGTCTGTTATTTAAGTCTATATACTTCAACAGTAAACCAGCACACTGCACTTTACAGCACTTTTATTATACTTTAGAATGCGCACTTCAGATCATTACACTTATATGTTTATTTGAATATATATTTTTATTACTCAGTTTTAGTTTTTCTCTTTCATATATTGGAACTATGCTGCACAGTCTCACAGATGTTTCAGGGGTGTATTTCACCACATGTTGTACTTGTGTAACTGTGTATGTGACAACTAAAGAATCTCAAATCTCGAATCCCTTTCTTTCCGTTCAGCCAGTCGTAGTGCGTTCTCCGTGGCTCTGACTGACACTCGCCGATGTGTGGGCCCCACCCAGGAGGACATGGTGGTGAAGTACCAGAGTGTGTTCATAAACTTGGGTGATGGTTACAACGTCAGCACAGGCGTCTTCACGGTCCCTCGCTCGGGGGTCTACGCCTTGGCACTGACTGTCTACAGTGACGCAGGGGCTGCCGGGGCGCTCCTGGCCGCATGTGGTCGCATGCAGAGGAATGGTCGTACGATCGCAGCCCTCCGCGAGTACAACACACAGGACCAGGAAGACAGTGTCACTGTGGTCTTGGCATTGCAGATGCAGGCGGGGGACAAGGTGAATGTTATTTTACCCGCCACCTGCTTCCTGTGTGACGACAACAGCCACTACAACACCTTCACTGGGTTCCTGCTTTACGCCACCGACTGAAACCTGCCTCCCCAAACACACAACACAGATTAGGAGGGCTCTGCAATTATCTTTTCCATTGATCTAATTTTCAAAGTTGAACAGGGTCCACCCATTAGCCCCAGTGTACAGTTGTAAATGGGCTTCTACCTACAATTTTTGGTTGTTTTGTTCTTTTTTTCATTAAATATCTGACTGTGCATCAAAGCACCAAATGTGTTTATTCAAGTGAACTGGAAATAAAAAGGAATGAACAGAAATGTATGCTTTGGCATTATAATTATACAATAATTGTGCTGATTTAATAAAATAAGACATATAATGATGTAAAATACACAAAAATCACTTGTTCGGAAAATCTGATTTCAAACGATTTCACAATTTTACTCCTGAAACAAAAAGTAAAGAAAAAATCCCATGAATATCTGGAAAAATTACATCATACTAAACAACTGACATTCAAAACAACATATAAGGTCTTTAAGAATAACCATGAAGAAAATGCACAAGACAGAATGGTCCATTATATTTCATTCGAAGAGTGGAAATGTGCAAGGAGGCAAACGTCTGTGAGTTATGAACACTTGGACTATTATCACAGTCTTTAAAAAAATATATGCATAAATAACCTGCTAACAAATGTTTACTGAAGCAGGGCTTGGTTTTTGTCCTTCTTTAGGCCTATTGTATAAGATAACATATCAAGCTGACTCATATCAGGTATACTAATACACAAATTTAACTAAACTGAATTAAATCAGCACAGCTTGCACAACATGAATATTTAAATAAATAACTCAATAAACTGTGTGCACCTGCTCATTAATATTTCTTCTGAAATTAGATTATTGTTAAAGTCTTTCTCCCTCCTTTGCTGCAGTAACAGCCTCTAGTTACAGTAGATGTTGGAACGTCACAAACATTACTATAAGGATTCAGACACAAGAGAATTGGGTCAAATACTGATAATGAATGAATCATTCCAGATCCAAAACACCACTCCAACACATAAAGGCATAATTCCACTGCTCTTCAGTTCAATGCGGAGGGCTCTGTACCCCTATAGCCATTTTACAAGCTTCCTTTGCGTTATCTCCTGTGTCAGGGGTGGAGTAGGACACTTGCCTCCAGACCAAGAGGTCATGGGTTCGAATCCTACCTTCAGCACCACCACTGGGTCCCTGAGCAAGACCCTTAACCCCAAGTTGCTCCAGGGAGACTGTCCCCTGTAGTTAGGGAACGGAAGTCGCTTTGGATAAAAGCGTCTGATAAAATGCCGTAAATGTAAATGTTAGCAATTGGTCCACGATAAATGAGCAGAATCCACTAATTAGAATGAAACTTTTGGCCTTATAACCCTGACAGAGCACCCTGGAGGCCTCTTTATAGTAGTATATAAAGTATTTTCATACAATAACAAAACCTACATGACTACTGATAGTAAGCTCATGGGATGATTGTGTGTCTGTCCGTTTCGCTCGTCCTGCAGCTCGGCTATTCACCTTCACATGGTGAGAAAGTCGTTTTTGTGAATTCATTCTCTATAGAAGATCCCCAGGTAAAGTCCAGACTACAAAAATATCCTGACCCTACCTCCAAACAAGCTCTACTGATCAAGAGATAGAATTAATCAATGCCAGCAGTACCAGACCGATCCCAAGCGATGCTCAAGTGACCGCACAACAATGCCGTAAAACACCCAGCAGGCACTGGGACCGGTAACAAGATACTGATGTCCTGACGAAGCACATTATATATGAGGATAACAACAAGCATTCACACTAAAACCATTCTGCCCTCCCAGTGGCCTCCACGGGACGGAAGCGAGGCACACTAAGGGGCGGGAGGTTTTACCCGCCCTACTTTCCTTTCTCTCCCATTCTCACGGACCCACACAAAGGCTGGACAATTCTGCCCTTAAACCACCAAAAGCATAAGACAGGGTGCACTTTCAATCAGATGACAGCTCATAGACTAACCTGCGGCTTCTTCAGTGCGTCTGCTCCAACAACTCTCCACAGCACAGTGAGTACAGCATCATTACCTTTATATGGAGACAAGAGATACATATTAGAACTAGATGCCCATAAAATACTCTACCACAGTTTTGATCCATTCCTTTTCAACATTTGGAAAAAAATGTATTAAATCAGCACAGCTTGCACAACGCCGGTTGCTTTCGGCAGTAATTGTGTCGATATAATTTATTGCATTCATTTGAAAATTATGTATAAATTTCAATTCAGTTAATTCATCATTAATTCAGCACATTTTTTTGAGATTTGTTTACATTTCACATAGAATAAAAATATAAATAGAATAAAAAACATGAATGTTATATAATATAATAATATAGTATCAGATAATATAATAGCTCTTATGGCATACAGCTGTGTAGACGCAAATGGTCAGTTACGATTCACTAAACTGAATTAACATTCATTGCACCAGACTTTGTTCTAAAAAAAATAAAAAGAAGGATTTAATTTGTAGCCTGAGAATGAAGGCGGCTGCAGTAGCTGTTGTAGGCCTGCTGGGGGCACTGTTCTGCTCAAGGACAGAGGCGAACACTGCCTGGGACGTCCTCCGCCAGTCTGCAGGTGTGTAGCTCCTCATTCTTCTTTTCCTACGGATAACTGTTTCAATATCGATCCATTTCAGTACCAATATTTTTTACTAAACTAATTCTTACTTAAAATAACTCCAAACCAAGTGTCATCAATACTGGTTTATTAAAACACTAACAATTAAATGTGTAGCACAGGCACTATACTGGTAATACTGGTAAATAGTGCTTTAGCCTGGGATCTATTATTGGTTTAATAATAATGAGCAATAATGGCCATGAAATCACATTTAAAGTGGAATTTACCACTTTTTCTCTTTTCTTTGAGAGTGTGAACATTCTGTGCACCTATCTGTGATACACTGAATGATAGAGACAGTGAAGGAGCTTTTTAATACAGTGAAGCTTCAACAGGCTTTTATTAAAAGATGAGAAAGAGAAAAAAGAAAAGTGACCAAAGGTATCCTATTTCCAACTCAAAGAGGGTGTACTGAAAACAGCTGCTAACGCTGATCACTGACTCTCAGCTGAAACTGTGTATAAAGACAGTGTGTGTGTGTGTGTGTGTGTGTGTGTGTGTGTGTGTGTGTGTGTGTGTGTGTGTGTGTGTGTGTGTGTGTGGAGGAGGTGGATGCTCCACTATACCTTGGAGCTCCAAGCTTCAAAAAAATAAATAAACATTGGTCAGTTATGGTACACATGCGTTTATGTGTACAGGCCTAATATTTTAACACCTGTCATTTCTACATAGTTTTATAAGAAGTCAGTGAATATAAGGCTATCTGTGGCCGCAGAGTTAAGGTTTTAACATCTACATTTTTTCATCTACGTTTACCAGTTTTATTAGCTTGCTTTCCTTCTCTCAGCAAACTGGACACTCAGCCTGCCCTGTGGGAACTGGGACTGCGATTGTGAGTTCAGGAAGCCCAAAGGCTGCTGCTGTGTAGCTGGACAGTTGTTCCAGCTGGAAGAGGCCACCTTCATGCGGATGGTGGGCTTATGGGGAAGCTTGACTGATCTCAATGAACAGATTGATGAAGTCACAGGTAATGCCTATTCTCTTCTTCCACAATGCGCTCACTCGTCTCTAGAGTTGCCATGCTCTTTAAGAAGCTACGCAGAAGTTGGTAGTAAAGCATTGTTGCAGGCCACCGGATTTCTGCCCTCCAGGCAACCCTGTATGTTCTTAATTATTTGTTAATATAATATCTATTTTATAACTCACATTCCAGATCCCCCCCCCCCCAGCTGCTTTATGTTTTCCCTCCTCTTCTCTGAACCAGGGGGACGTAACATCGCATTTGCTGCATCATTGTCATCAACACCTGCGTGTTTTGGGCCTTTTACCAGGAACGTGTCCATCCCTTATCAGAACATTACACTCAACCAAGGCAATGGGTACAATGCTGCGCTAGGTGAGGACAGACCATTTTACCTTACACACAATCCATTCACATCATTACAGTACTGTAACAACTTCTCAATATACAGTTTTCTTTACCTATAAACATATTTAGACATACACAAAGTGGTAGAGTTATGCTGTTAAGGGGAAAAACTTTCTAAACAATAAAACAGTATCTATAGTTTGACCGACATTTAAATGGGTTATTCTCACAAAAAAAAAGTTCCCAGCAGGTTTTTTGTTATTAACAACCAGTAATGCTTTCAGAATTGATCAATGGTTGGGGTGCCCAGTCCTGATCTGGAAGATCTACCAGTTTTGTAAGGTTTTAATCACTGGGCATCCCAATGATTCATCTAATAACTCTTTACTCTTAAATTGAAAGCATTACTGGTTGTATTTACTGGTTGTGTTTAAAAATGGCAAATAGTACAACATTCTGTTATCTAAAAATGACCAAAAGCCCACTACGTGACTAAAAAGGTCCAACGTTTAATGTTACTTTGTTGTCGACAGGAGCTGTGATAGTGTGATGAGGGCCAAGGTGCAACATATAACAAAATAAAGCAAAGTACAAGTTACTGTTACAACAATGTAACAGTTTAGTATGAGTGGGATGTGAACTGAATGGGATGTAAACTGAATGGGATGTAAACTGAGTGGGATGTAAACTGAGTGGGATGTGAACTGAATGGGATGTAAACTGAGTGGGATGTGAACTGAATGGGATGTAAACTGAATGGGATGTAAACTGAATGGGATGTGAACTGAATGGGATGTAAACTGAATGGGATGTAAACTGAATGGGATGTAAACTGAATGGGATGTGAACTGACCAGGATTGCACTATAAGTATGATATTGCACAGGAGGCAGTTGACAGTAAAGTAAATGTAAATGTAAATTATAGCTCATAAAAACAAATAAGAGGACATGAGTGTGTCTGGTGAGGCCTCAAACAGAAGACAAGGTTCAGGTGATGTTGAGAGTAATAGAAGTATATAAGATATAAGGTGAGGTAGTACACTTGGTCAGGCAGAGTTCTTATGGCCTGAAACTGTTACACAGCCTTGAACAACCAGAGCAGCAGCTTTGAAACCATCTGCCAGACAGTAGAAGAGAGAAGCCTCTGTTTAATGGGTGGGAACTGTCTGCTACTGGCTAAAATGTAGCAGTGGTAGAAGTAATCTTTTTGCCAAACTATTGATTTAAATGTTAAATATGTCTAAAACATGAACTGTTTAAGATCAAACATAACTGAGAGATCAGCCTGATCTGATGATCTGGTGTGTGATGTGCTCCTGTACAGGTACCTTCACGGCCCCCCGGGCTGGCCTCTACTCTTTTAGCTACACTGTATACTCCAACCAAGGGCCGGCAGGTGAACGCATCTACCACAAGGTGCAGCTCATGAAGGACGGCCAGGTGGTCGCCTCCTCCTGGGAGGACAACCGCGAAGACTCTGAGGACAGCGCCACGCAGACGGTGCTGCTGCAGCTCAGACAGGGAAACCAGGTGTACGTAGAGCTGGTGTTAGGCAGGTTTCTGTGTGCAGACATCCAGGGCTACAACTCCTTCAGTGGATTCATCGTCTACCTGCTCTCCGAGGTGTGAGACTGAAGATAAGAAACGCCCCAACCCAAACGTTCCTACATCGCTAGACGTCCCTTTTGTTCTGGATGGTACAATTCAACACAAACGATGCAGGATGCATTAATGTAATGTTTAATGTTGGTGTGCTTCAAACAGCGATAACCTAGAGTTAAGCTACATGGCAATAATCGGCAAACAAGGCATGAGTTCATTTTTGAAAATGTTAGTTGTCCCCGTGTCTTAAATAGTTTATATTTTCATCTTTATTTTTAAAAATTGTCTTTAAAAGCCATTTGTAGTTACAAATGTGTTGCACTCATGTCTGCTGTTGCAATCCTCCAAAACAATATCTAATTATAAATATTGCATGTCATGAAAACACTGCAGAATAATGTTATACTTCCAGTTAAGTTTTTGCAGACCACAGGTTTTTACCCCCTTTCTGTTTATTTCAACTGTTTTTGACTGAATAGCTAGTTGGTGACCTGGTGATGACCTGGCGCCTATACTTTAGGTCTTTTTATAGGTCAGTGGAGATTAAAAGAAATTACATTTCCTTTCCTTTATAAAGGTACTCTGATGGTAAACATACACGAATACTAAAATATTTGTAGTAAATTTTACATGAGTAATGTTAAATATAGGAAATCTCAGTGGGTGCCAAAACTTTTGACTGGTAGTGTATTTTTGTCACTTCCCTGTGACACTACAGTTCAACTGTCCTCATTTTCCAGCTTCACTGCATACACAGATGTAGGAAATGTCATTTGTATCATCCCTTTCTTGTACAGTAACACATCTGGTCCTGTAAAATTATCCCACACTGTGTTACAATGTCGAAATATCTTCGGTGGGTGGAATAAAGTCTTGCTTTGGAAGAAGACGGTTGAGTTATCTGGATGTACATGCAGACACAAATACTACAAAACTGCTGCATTTTATTGTTTCAGAAGGTAAAATATTTACAAATTGTATTCTAATATCTTAAATATCTGGTTTTAAAGCCAGACTACTATGAAAGCTTGCAACATATTTAAAGTTCATGCCTAATGAGAACTTTAACATCTTAAAGTCCAGTTTGTTGGCTCTTTGCTAAGAGAAGATCCATGTATGCGCCTTCAATTAGGTCCTCTTTCTTGATCTCCAAGTCCTGCATCAGTTGGTTGGCAATAGCAGCTCCTTCTTCCATGCTCTGATTTTCCTTCATAACCACCTGCATGAAAAAAACACCCACAAGGAAAAAAATATATATATATTTTATGACCATGGACTATATTATGATGAATTATTCTTAAACTGAATTCAAAACAAAGCTGTCTTTATCTTCACTTTACCTAAAGCTAGTGCTCTATTCAGCAATCCTTGCAATAAGCCTCATGTTCCGTTTATGCATTTAGTCAGTTTTGATCTACCTCCAGCTCCATGAAGTTTCCCAGGCCTTCAACAGAGTCCACATGCACTCGCGTCTGGCCCACCATATAGAGACATCTCCTCTTCTTTACCTGTCCTACCTGCCCTAAAGCATCGAACAGCACCTTCTACACACAACACACACAGGCAACAAACAGAACCTACAGTAAAACACCTGGAACAGAAGAATACCTGAAAGAATTGCACTTGAAAACAGAATACAGATCAACTCCATACAGTCAAATTCCATGTTAAACCTAAAAAACTGCATTCGTTACAGAATCTATTACAAATACTTAAACATTAAAATATTCCAATAATGAGTCTTGCACTTTTTTCTTTTACAGCGCAAATCTAAAATGCCAAGGTAGCGGTGGAGCATAAAGAGCAAAAAAAGTCTGAGAGAAACAGCCATTCACCTAATTTGCATAAAGGCTCTGATAGTGTTCTATGTCACACTGGTATGAGATAGTACATGTGTACCGTAGCAACTGTTCAGTATTCTAATAAGATTAAAACAGATCTGTGTGCTTACTCTCAATCCTTCTGGATCATCTGTGAGAGTGATTGAGTAGTTGGACAGTTTAGGTCCATCCATGTCTGGTCGTTCGTAGTAAATCAGCTGTCCACTTCCATCCTGCAGAGGTTTATTGAATTCTTTCAGATGAAATATATCAACACTCAGACTGACCTGTACTTCAGATAGCTGTGTTAAGAGAGACTTATTTGTGTCCAGACTCACTAAGAAGTCCCGAAGTTTGAGGCGTCCTCTGGCCGCAGTAAAGAAAGTGTCCTGCTGTTTGATGACTGTTCCATCTGAGCCGCTCAGCTCCTTTGCTCGCCGTGTGAGTGTATCGAGGTCACACACTCGTGCCTTCACTTCCACGTTGGATGGCATTCCTGCAAATACAATGAAATACATTCTTAAAAATAATTAAGATTTATATAAACACACACAAACATATGTGCACGCATATACATATTGATATTTATATAAATACACACACATACAAATATATAAACATATATGACTTAATAACTAAAACAGCTTGTAAATGTAAACATGCACTAATCTCTGGTACACAAATATCAAAGTGAGATACAAGACTATGTGGGCTATTTTCACACACAACCTCATATTCAAGCCAAGAGCAGTTATATCACACAGGTGTGATGTGAAGGAAACTAAAAACAAACACAGAAGGAGATATTTGAGGAGAGTTTAAAGGTAAGGTTTAGTTTTGCTAGTACCGACCTGCTTTAGCTCGTAAACTGACTGGTACCTGCCGGACAGAGATGGAGCTGAAGCACAGACTCAGAGCAGCCCAGCACCTACCGAACGGGTTACTAGCAGACTTTTATACAGTTATTAACTGTACAACTGTATACACACACAAACACGCACAAACGGATTACACTTCGCAGCACATTGGATTTTGGCGCGTTTATGAAGTTCGTGAAAAAAACAACCTCATTTGCTTTCAAAATAAAAGTCCCGTATCAAGATTCAAAATGTTTGCCATTATAAAGCCACAACCTGCAGTGAGACGTAACACTGAAATGCTCCTTAGAAATAGGAAATACAATAAATGTGTGTGTGTGTGTGTGTGTGTGTGTGTGTGTGTGTGTGTGTGTGTGTGTGTGTGTGTGTGTGTGTG
>JBBJLR010147751.1:0-15601 GCA_037577145.1 Brachypetersius gabonensis
AGACCCACCTTTTCAAGGAGCACTTTGGTGACTAACTACGTCCCTTTCCTACTGCTTACTTATTTCTTTAAAAAAAATAAATATATATATTCCCTTGACTTCTTTATGACTTGTGTTGTTCTTCTCTATGGCTTATGTATTGTTGCGTTGGGTGTTGGCCAATTATTATTTGACAGTTGTCGTATAGATGCTCTGAGTGCAGTATCTTGGTTAAAGTTGACTCGGATTTAAGCTGTTTTTCAAGTAAGAAACAGTTGTGGACTTTTTAAGCACTGCTGTACGTCGCCCTGGAAAAGAGCGTCAGCCAAATGTCGTAAATGTAAGATGTTACTGTTATGCAAGAGAGCATCAAGCACACATCCATTTCTCAACAATGAGTTTATACAACTTTTATATAACACAATTCAAATTAAAGGCTATAAACAGACAGGCAGGTTGGCTGTTAGCTATGTCTATCCTGTTTAGCCTGGTATCTTTTAGCCTAGTTGATAAGAAAACATGTTGTTATGCCGTCAAAACTGGGTTCTTATTTTAGCACACTCAATTGTTCATTAAATATTTATCCCATATACGTATTACTTAGTTTTATCTTTCTTATAAAATTATTGCACAGTCTCAGACATTTCAGGGATACATTTCACTACATGTTGTTCTTGTATAACTGTGTATGAATTTTGAATCTCAACAAGAAGAAATGAGTTGTTTCTACAGAGCAACAATAAAATGGAGTACATTCCTGTTTGTGTTCTTGAACTTGTTTGTAACAAAATATAAAACGGATCATAAATGTGCTAGACAATCCAAGAAAATGCAACTGCAGCATTAAGAACCACATAAACAGTAAAGATTAGTTTGAAAGAGGCATACATTTTGAATCTCATCTAAGGTTTACCTTAATTTTCCTCACCATTAAAGGTTTAAAACAAATGAACATCATCATAGCAAAGGGTCTGGGAGCTGAACTCACTCTTTGGTCAGAATGGGACAGGACTTGAGCAGAAAACGGCTGAGAGGCGAGTCCTGGTAGGTGAGATCCGGAGGGGCAGTGGGGCTTTTCAAGTTCAGGCACCGGACAATGATGTAGAGGATGGTGGCGACGGCAGCCAGTTTCACCCCATCGAACATGGCTGGCATCTCCGGTGCCACCGGGTACACCTCAGGCTCTTGAGACGACATGGCCTGATTGCAGAGGTGAGAAAAAGACAAGAGGTCAGCATCAATATGGTGGTGTTATAGCGGCATGATATGGACAAAATCTGAGTAATGTAATTTTACTACTACACACTGGGATTGCGTCAGCTTTCAAAATATTAAAGGGTCCATATTAGTACTTTCCAGGAATTAAAAAGGCTTCACGTCTGTAAATATTGTTTCAAATAGAGAATAAGCTACAAAAGTAGCCTGTTTTTAAACAATGGTTTCTGTGATGTCACTAAACCAACACACTAAAATATATATCTCCTTTTTCTGGCTACAGTGGTACAGCCCCGCCCATTCATGTACAGATTCACAAAACCTTTAAAGGTTAAAATTAGACTTTTGTTGGATTACAAGACAACCTTGACTCATCAGAATATCCAGTAACTCACCTGCGGGGTATTCCATGAAACAGGATTAAGGGAAAGTAAGTCAGACTTTCCCTTGAAATAAGCCAGAATTTCCCTTAATCCTGCTTCATGGAATACCCCCCTGGAGCACGTGGAAAAAGTGATTGACAGGTGGTAATTTGTGTGTAATTTATCTTTATTTATTTATGGTTTCACTTCCTCTCAAAAAACAGCGAGGACGCGCCACACTTGCCGTGGGGCTCAGGGCAAAAGTAGACGTGGTTTTCTAAACTCTCCTGTCCCGGCTAACAGAGTTAGCACTAGCGCTAGCTCTGTTAGCACCAAGAGAGAAATGCTGTGGGCTTTGTAGATTCTGGAGACTCAGACTTTTAAGATTAGCCTTTCCTCCATACCCACTTTGTTTGTGTGTGTGTGTGTGTGTGTGTGTGTAGACAGGGCAGACCGAACACTAGCCCGCTTCGATGCTTTGATTCTGTTATATAAAAGAATACAACCAATTAACATAATGTTCTTGTATATTTCTCACTGTATTTTATGGGGTGTCTTTATCTTCTACCTATTGTTTAGTGATGTCTGGTTTGATAGTTTTGCTTAAATGATTTATCAATATTAAAATAATAGGTAAATTACTCAAAATATTCAGTAGTGATAGCACTGTAGTGGTGCGAACCAAAAAATAACAAGAACAAGCAAGAAAGACAGCAAGACAAAGCTGATGTAAATGTAGATTCTGGAGACTTAGAGACTTTTAAGATTAGCTTTTCCTCCATACCCGCTTTTTGTGTGTGTGTGTGTGTGTGTGTGTGTGTGTGTGTGTGTTTAGACGGGGCAGACCGAACACTAGCCCGTTTCGATGCTTTTTTTTGAACAAATTTTGACTTTGACCGCGGTGAGCGCAGAAGGCCGCAGAGTTGCGCGTTAGCGCCGCCAAGCCGTGCAAGTCATAGAAGATAATGGGTTTCACAGCAAAGAGCATGGCGCGTTCAGTCTGAAAGCCCCTTAAGATGATGCCATCGTCTATCGCGATGTCTCACATTAGTCATCATACGATGCCAAATTGGTCAACATCGCCCAACCCCAGTCAGAAACACTTAAAACTGGTTAGAAGCCTTCTGCAAAACTGATAATGCGATAACGTCTAGCAGACAACATATTATATAGCCCTAGTCGGTATAGAAGCTGAAATGAGATTAAGTAAAAGTAAAAGATAAAGTTAAAGTAGTGCAAATGGAGACCTGCTGGATGACACTTAACACTTCTTTATAAAGAGGAAGTTAAAAAAAAACAAAAAAAAAAACAAACAGGAACAGCTGATCATGTTAAACTAAAACAGACAGTGCAACTTACTTTGTTGCTCAAGTTGATTTCGAGAATGCAATCCCTGGCACTTGGTCAACAATGCTGCACTTGCAGGTGGTTTTGGTCACAGTGTTTAGGTCCAATCTGTGAAGAAAAGCACATTTCACATATAAGATATGGCAGATCATGTTCTTCCAACAAACAAAACCGTAAAACAATTATGTTAATAATGGCTGGTTTCATGTTGACAATTGATTATCATTTTGAAGACTTAACACAGGGAAAGAGAAGGCAGAGTGCAAATCTCAAACTAAACATGTTTTTAAGGACCATTTTCTAGTAATCATCACAAATTAGATAGTTACTTGTTAGATAAGGCTCAGGCTAAAGTGCATTAATAATAGTAATAATAATAATAAATTTTATTTGTAATGAACTTTATATTTCAGCAATCTCAAAGTGCTACAGAGTAAAAATAAAAATAAAAAAACAAAGAGTGAACAAAACAGGAAAATCTATAAAAGTACTTAGCAAAATGCCTTTCTAAAAAGATGAGTTTTTAAATTTTGTTTAAAAACATCAATAGACTGTGGAGCTCTCAGGTGGTCAGGGAGGGCATTCCACAGCCTCGAAGCCACTGATGAGAAGGACCTCTCGCCCACGCTGAGAAGCTTGGTTCTGGGGACTTGTAGGGTGTTGGTGTTTACAGTGCGGAGGGTGCGTGAGGAGGTATGAGACAGTATAACACTAGACAGCCTCACAGCAAGGAATCTAGAGTTTCGGCAAAACAACCCACTTCCCAGCCACTACCTGTGTGCATGTAAAATAAATTTTAAATATTGTAGAACAATGCTAAGCTTGATATGGCCTATGAGAAAGTTACCCCAAATCCACCCCTTCACACAAAGAGAGAATAGACATCTCATATATACCTAGATCATTTCATATATACCTATGTTTGCATTTAAGTTTCAGAGTTGTACTTTAAGTATGTTAAAAAGAAATGTTACATTGTACATTGAAAAAAGTTGTGTATCTTTAATACTACTTAAATACTACTACTGCTATTGTAAGTCACTTTGAATAAAGGCATTTGCCAGATGAATGCAATGCAATGCAATGTAAAGTTCTACTACTACTGATATTAAGACTGATGTCCTATTTTGTTAAATCAGTCCACCACAAACTGTGCACTTTGATTTCCCAACACAAAAGGTCAGATCATTCCAGCTGTATAAATACCAGTTATTCACTAATCATTGATAAAAAAAATAAAAATAAAAAGAGCATCACTTAAATCAAGCTCACACAGACTGAGTTTACTCAATGGAAGGGAATATAAAGAGACCCATAGCTTAGGCATGAAGATCTACAGACTTTGAGGAGTTTTAAGTAGGAGCTTCTAGTGGTGATTTTTTTTAAAATAAAAAACGGTAAAAGGTTAGGATGTTACTCTCCTAAATCAATTAATGTTAATTGTTTTTAGTCCAGAGCTGTGACGTTTTTATGGGGGGGGGTTTCAGAGAAATTAAAGAATATCTGACCTTAAAACGTCCTTATTAATAGAGCTTTAAATTGTTTTAAACTTAGTGGAAACTGAGATGAAATTGAGTTGTTTGATATTAAAAATGGGAATTAATTGAGATTTCTATTCAGTCGGGTCGTGACTGAGAGTCAAACCATGATTCACCGGCTAATCACGCTTTAGTAATAATGCAATAACAGACACTGATGTACTAAATCCCATATACAAACTGTTTTCTTGCGATTTGTGCATAATTTGTCAATTTTATGGAAAAAATGTAAAAACAAATTACCCGGATGTCAACGACTGCCGCCCCAAGCATCTCTCTCTCTCTCTCTCTCTCTCTCTCTCTCTCTCTCTCTCTCTCTAACTCTCTAACTCTCTACACACCCACATGTTGTGGAAAAATTAGATTATTTTAAAACCAAATGAAGAATATATGAAGCACAGTGAAGGAGTGAAGCAGGATGAACAGACCAGACAGTTAACAGAAGATGGACCACGGTGGCTAGCAGAGATAGCCAGGAACCACAACAACAGCAGTCAGCGTTAAAAACACACATATAATAGCTACCTGTTCTGCGAAACATTTACCAACAGCTCCCGCTCCCCATGTATGCGTGAAGGTTAGCTATCTCGGTCCCTTTTCCATCAGTGATCCTGGTTTTATCCGAGCCCCCAGCACCACCCGTCTGCTCCTTCTAGCACCTTCTCCCTCTTCTCCTCTCTCAGGAAGAACTCTTCCTACTGCACCGTTGCTCATTTACATTCCGACCTCCTCATTGGTCAACACTCCCACCGCGTCACTGGGTAGGGCCCTGTTATCGGCTGTGCCCCGATTAGAGTACAACAACAAAATAATTAATAAATATTTTATATTGATAAAATCGACCACCTCCATGGTAGGGGGTTCGCTCCAGTGTATACGGTTCCTCCAGCAGTCCAAAGTGTGCGTGTCAGGTGTATTGGGGACTCAATATTGACCATGTGTGAATAAATGGCGTGTGTGTTCTGTGGTGGGCAGGCCCATGGGGAGTCCCTGCCTCGTGCCCATATACCCTGGGATAGGCACCGAGTATCCCGGACCCTAGGAATGATAAAGTGGATACAGAAAATGAATGAATAAAATCAACAAAAGAGTAGATGATTTTTTACTCCAAATTGTTGCCGCGTAGTATTAACGATTAACAGGAGCAAAGCAGAGGAGGAGGAGGAAGAGGAGTATACTTTACTTAACACGGTTGAAATGTCCCTTGCTCTGAAAATATATTAATCATTATTTTTGTATAATGCAGATGTGCATAAATAAGGTTTGTTATTGTTTCTGCCATACATGTATATGCAAATAACAGCTATGTCAGAGAATGTTCATTTATTATCTTATAACATATGAGACATGCATCTCCTGTATCGCAAGAACTGTTCTGCTTTCGAAGAAATCTAAGCAAACTCTAGGCCATTTGGAACACAAGCACACCTAAAACTGGTCGAGTGGTCAACGTGTTTATTGGACGCAGCCGGAGTGTGTAGTCCTGGCAGCAGCCGTGTTGATTTGCATACGCGCCTCCTATTGGCCTGTAGTATCCAGGACACAAGGTTTCCCACCACATAACATGGTGCGTCCTGGTGCCGCCATCCATTCCATCCACCCATGTGCACCCATGACCCTGTTTCCGGGTTCACCGGTTCAAAGACCTGCTGTTTTTATAGATGTTCTCACCTTTTGCAATTGGCTCCTTGTCATAACGACTTGGATTCTTATGGACGCCCATTTTTCCTGCTTCTGACACATCAAGTTCAAGAAATGGCTGTTCAGTTGGGTCCAATACATGCATTCCCCTTTTCGACATTATTACTGATGTGTTAATGCTCTTTTCAGGAAAATTCTCACTACTAGATTCTTTCAGCGCTTAATCTGTTTATTATTCTAATACCTCACAATGTTCATTAGAACTCATACTGAGCTGCAGTCCTAGAACTGAGGCCTGACAGAGCTATTAATTAAAGTAGGTTTTTCACACTAGAGTTGCCATGTATGACTGGCACCAGGCCAAAAATGACATCAGATTCAAAACTTTATTCCACTGTTTATTTAATGCAACTGTATTCTGATGTTAAAGTGACAAGCAACACACTGATAAAACGAAAGTGTGGAGATTACTGAGCTCTGACCTCAGATGTTTATCCTCTCGTCTCCACATTGCATTGTGTGCTACTAGCGCCCTCTGGTGCATACTGTATGTAAAGGCAGGCTGGTTCTTTAAAAGGGTTGCCAAAAACTTTCACATTTTCTGCATAAAATGAATTGTTGACATGTTAACAAGTCATTTAGAGAGGCTTTGATGTGAAATGCTTCATTCTAAAGGAACCAGGCAGTTATTACTGTCTGAAAACGCTATGAGAATGGCTCTCCCATGTTCTTAATACTTAAGTTCTTAAGACAAGCTCTGTTTTATCATCATCATTACTCAGAAGACACATGTATGTTTAGTGGTGACTATAATTATATTAAAATCATGACCTCTGGTTCTATCCATCCATTATCTGAAGAGTTTATGATTTCCAGAGTCACAGGGCAAGCTGGAGCTCATCCTAGTGATCACAGAGTGAAAAACAGAAACACACTGGATGGTTTGCCAGTCCATCACAGGACACACACACAAATCCAAACATACAAAGGGCAATTCGGCATCTCAAATTCACCTGATGTGCATGTCTTTGGAGAGGAAACCAGAGAATCTAGAGAAAAATGCAAACTGGACACAAAAAAGACCCTCGCCAACCCAGAAACTGAACCCAGATACTTCTTGCTGTGTTGTGACAGCATTGCCCACCATGCTCCTCAACCTATAGCTCCATTTGCATTAAACCAATCTGAATTCTTTTTTAATATACAAATGATTAAATAAAAAAAAAAAAAAAAACTGGAATTCTCCTTTAACAAGTTCATTTTTTCTCTTAGTCGCAATTCAACTTAAACTCCAACTCACTTTCACAACTACAGAACTCACTGGTTACTTTTACACCCCCTGTCACAGTATATATCCCAAAGGCCATTGACCTCACGTGGCTCAAAGCTTTCGCCATGAAAGAGTAATGGCTAACACGATGTGTCAGGTGTTTGACCGCTGAGTCACAAACCCAGTGTTCTCCTCCAGCCTGGTCCATTGGGCTTACAAGGCCAGGTTGGACCAAGGCTAACCAAATACTGACCAAAAACAGCCTTGATCATCGGCCTTGCTGAGCACAAAACCAAAAAAAAAAAAGCGGGGAAAAAAAAGTACACCACATATAAGAACCATAAGTGCTATTGTATCTATGAAGAATGGGCCAGAAGGCTTTGCTGGGCAAGACAATGACTATACACCAAATAAACTACACATATACATGTTTGTGTATTTCATTTTATACATGATCACTATATATTTAGACATGTGTAAATATGTCTAGGAGGCCTATTTTGTGTATAATTTCGGCATGAACATAGCATATTAAATCAACACCAGCTGTTTTCATGTAACAGTTCACGTAACATACTGATTTAAATTTTAAACAGGTTTACAGTGTTTTACCCTGCCTTCATATAACTGCCCTCCAGTGAGTAAATGAGGGGACATAAACTGCACAATAAAGTGGGAAGAATTAAACGGACGAATCTCCTCCCACCTGAACTTTGGAAACCATGTGGGCTGAGGACTTTCCAGCGCGCCTGAACTGTCCTCTCTTCTTCAAACCTGTGCATATTCCGGGTGAGTTGGGCCTCTTTACCACTCCATTATCCTGTGATGACTCTGATAAGACTGGGTTATTGATAAGCAGGTACTACTTGTATTTGCAGTATTTTTGTCATGTCACCATGGTAAGGCAAAATTAAATCATGTTTGTATCAGCTACTTAAACCTCAGGTAGATTATGTTTTCTGTTTCTTTTCTGTTTTTTTTCTTTCTTTGCTAGTCTTGGTTGTCATGTTCTTGGGTTTTCTGGTCATTCTCATCCTGTGTTTTCATATGTCTCTGGTTCTGGGTTTCTTTGTGTTTCATTGTTGAATGCTTATATTCTTTTATGTTCTATTTCTCAGAGACTGATATCCGCCTTAAAGGCGTAGAGGTTAAGGCCGTGGGTGTTTTGTGTTCTTGTTTCATTTCATGTTCTTGTATTCTGTTCTGTCGTGTTATGTTTATCTATCATGTTTCTTGTATTCTGTTTAACAGTCATGTTCATGTTTCTGTTCATATATTTGTCCACTAGATGTCCTCATTGTTCCTGTCTCGTCCTGTCCAGCCCCAGTCTGTCTAGTCCTGTATAGTTCAAGACCAGCACAGTTCATGTCTATTCATGTCCAGTTCCTGTCTCGTTCTGTCCAGCTCCAGTTTATGTCTAGTCCTGTCTAATTCATGTCCTGTCCAGTCCTGTCCACGTTTCCTGTTAACCTGTTCTTGTTTATATTCATGTTTCCTGTTTCCTTTGGTTCCCGTTTCCTTGTTCCCTGACTTCCTGTATCCTGTTGCTGGTCCCCTTAGCTCCTGGTTCCAGGTTGCCCCTGTTAACGTTCTCGTTTCCTGTTTGCTCCCGGTTCCTGGGAGCTCCTGGTCCCTCCTGTTCCCTTCTGCTTCCCTCCTTGGTCCCTCCTAGTTCCCTCCTGATCCTGTTCCCTTCTGGTTCCCTCCTTGTTCCCTCCTGTTCCCTCCTGGTCCCTTCTGGTTCCCTCCTGTTCCCCTGTCAGATCATGTTTACCTCCTGTTCCCTCCTGTTCTCTGTTCCCTTTCATGTTTTGTTCCAGTTTCCCTCCTGTTCCCTGTTTCATGTCAAATACAGTTTCCCTCCTGTTCCATGTAAGCCCACTAGGGGTCCCCTGTGTGCGTACCTTCACCTTATCTAATGAATAATTTATTTCTAATGTAATGTAATTTAACTCATTCTTAGTTTATTACTGTACTACTTTCCCTTATGACTGAACAGCTGTGTGAACTGAAGGGAAAGTGCTGGTAGAAGCTGCACTGACGTTAGATCTTAGGAATGAAATAAACATGCTCTAATCTGCCTGCCTGCTGGTCGGAGATGAGTATCCTGATGAATTAAATCACTGGAAAAGTCAAGGAAACAATTCAAACAATGAATGTACTTACAGTGATTTCTTCTGTAATGCTGGCAGACTCTGGAAATGCTGTGGCTGTGGATAGCGCTATGCCTCACATGGCCAGGTAACACAATCTCCTCTATTTCTAGTTAAAATCAATTCTGTTTGCACAAGCTAAACTCATTCCAGTGTAAACTGGTCCATTCTGATTCAGTGCACAGACTATAAGTGGCGGTATATATTATTTGAGGTTTCAGTATATTCAGTATTGCTCTAACATATCTTCTTTTTTTTTTTTAACATATCTTACGTTTCACTCCCTAAATGTGTCAGTATTATGTTTATCCACTCTTTGCCTTTATTACAGCTTCCTCTCTTTTCATGATACTTGCTTTCAGAGTTTCTGCAGAATTTTTTCCTGCTCAACCTAAATTTCTCCAAAGTTCAGACACCTGCTTTTTTATTCATTCAAATTTAAACTCTTCAGCCATTAAACATTCCTCCACATTTCCAGTTTGTTCAGTCTGGGGGCTCTAGAGTATATGTTCATCCATTCTGTCTGTTTCCTTTTCTCTGTTATGACATCTTTTCATACTCACTGTGTTGAAAAATATCTTCTCATACAAGAATGACAGGGAGATTTCTTCAGATCTGAAATGAGAGTGGAGCTTGACCTTCTCCTCAAAAGTGATGTTCATCTTAAGTGATCTATTAGGTCAGGCCTATTAAACTAGCGGCCTGCGCGGCGGATCCGGCACTTTTGAATTTTTTTATTACCCGCCAGACTGTCAGGAAATCAGTGAGTGATTCGTGTGATATAATAAAGCAATAGGATTTGGATGATGATTGGCTGGTAGTCCCCCGCTACTTTCAGCAAGATTGGCCAATCCGAGCACAGAAGTTGCCATATTATTAGCCAATCGCAGCCGAAAGCCAATTCTTTGTCAGAAAAATGGGTGTTAACTAATGCAGAGCATAGCTGGCGGTAACAAAAGAGAATCCGGCCACACACACTCAGCGTGGGACAATCTTTGTCGTTTTAGCTCGTAATGTATCTACTCTAACGACTTTAACGATGAGAATTCTCGTTTAGAACCATTGCTAGACCAGCCACCCCCATAAACGGACCCGGCACGAAATCACATTAGCACCTTGCTGCAGTTGAGGGAGAAATGCATATGGCAGCTGTGGTGTGTGTGGGTAGCTGTTTGTGTCAATGTGTCTATTTGAGGGGGAGCATAATGTCAGAGAGGGGAGGATTTTTTGTTGGGAGGATACAACTGTAACCTGTTGGAGTTAAATGGATGAATAACTGAAAGAGGCACTCTTGAGGTTTTGACTGGAAATTGAATAAACTAAAAGGGTGGACTCTTTTGCAAAGGCCTGCATGTGAAAACATTTAAAGCCATAAAAAAATAATATATAAATGTACAGACGTCTATGAATTGTTCATAACACAGCATCTGTGTGCTGAGTCAGTAGGGGCACAGGTTTAATTACCAATGTAAAAATAATTTTAAACTCCCCTGATGGTTGAGTGGTTTGTGCATTGCATGAGCATTCTGGGTTCAAACCCCACTGTAAACAATCCTACAAAGATGCCTGATTTATATGTTCCTCTTTGCTTAGCTGCAAGCAGCTTTATGATCCACAATGCCGCAGAAAGCCTGTGTCTGCAGGACTCCCTCAGGGACGCCCGAGTTGAGTTAGGGAGGTGCAGTGTGGACTCAGATCTGCAGCAGTGGCTCTGGATAGAGACATGGTCCCTTATGAATGTGGGCACCCGGAGATGCCTGTCTGCCCACCACGACAACCCCATCCAGATGGTTGAATGTGATGGTGGAGACCACCTGCACTGGAATTGTCTGAACCACAGGCTAATCAGTGTAAATCGTTCTCTGGAGCTGGGCACAGAGGGAGGGAAACTTGTTCTGACCAATAGCGGGAAAAAAAACACGTGGAGGTCCCTGGATGAAGGAAACATCTGCCAGGACAAGCTCAGTAAGTCATACTGTCACCATACTGTCATTGTTGTTATCTACTGCAATTGCAAATTTTCATTTTTTAAAATAAGTGTAATTTGATGTAATTTGATCATTACAGTGTCCATATACTAGTTATAATTAGGCACAATTAGAATTGAGGCAATGTATATCAGTCAGGTTAGAAAACGCTCATTAAAACTTATCATGACTGTTTTACATAAAAAAACAGAAATTACCTCAGGGGTAAAATAAAATCATAAAATATAGAATATGGAGACTTCAAAGCACATTGGTGGGCCATTAGTGTAATGTGGCTAAAGTTCAGCCTGAAATATTTTGCTCTAGAAAGGTACAATAGTAAATTATTGGCATATTTTATACTTCTGCATTTATATTCCATGTACATACGAAGAGTAATTTTAGTTGATTCTTGAAGGAAATCATAACAAAACTAGTTCTCACATGTTATCCTCAGAGAATTATGGATAAAGGTCAAGCAGTAAGTAAGTATGACAGAAGGGTCAGATGAAGCAAAGGCTATTATCATGTACAAACATCACTGTGTAGCATTAAACTGCAGCTAGAAGTTGCATTAAGGCCGCGTATCTCGCAGTTTCGGGGCACGGAGCTCTCACTCAAATACCTGCTGGCAAATGAGTCAAAGCCCCGCCCACACGAGAGATCTGTGCCAGAACTGCAAACGATTTTTTTTCGGTTTCGGTCAAAATTTCATTTCAGTGCATCGCTAATTTTAAGTTTTTACTGTGTCCACATTAAAGGAAATAATTATCATGCCCTATCTTGCACCTTAATTTGTTTTTATCTAATTGCGTACAATGAGTCATGAGTTTAATGCTTTTTAATGGGCCAAAATACTTAAATAACTAAATGGAGTGTTAAATTTGTCTTGTCTTTTTTCGCTGATCCGAAAATTGATCCGAGCCGTGACTTAAAACTGTGATCCGATACGAATCGTGAGATTTTTGATCCGTTGCACCACTAGTATTTAAGCACTTGCCTTATAAACAGGAGATAGTAATTGATAGTAATTGATAGTTTGCCACAGCCACCCATGGCTGGGAGTAGGGCTGCAACTATTGAATATTTTTGGAATCAAATATTTTTGGAGTCTCAAATCTTTGAAAGGCCATTGGTTACAATAGTCAGTGTGAATTTTGGAGCTGCGCAGGTGTCTGTTTGTTGACATAAAAGAACTGAGGGTTAGTGTTCTCCTTATGTGTTGCCCTCACAGGATCCAGAAGGCAGAGTGAGCCCGGTGAGTATGAATTTTCAGAGGGCGATGAGGACCACATGGGCCACACCATGACTGAAGAACAGAGAGAGTATCTGAGGTGGCTCTATCGCACTGAAGACTGTGAGTATTAAATCTGCTCCTTAATTCAGCTGTTGTTCCAGTTGTTTTACATTTACGTAAGAGTGACGTCAGTGATCAAAAAAGCATCTAGGAGCATTCTGTCAAAGTAAAGTGGATGTGAGAGGGGGCAGGGCTGATTTTTTCCCTGACAAATGGCAGTGAATAGGTAATGTCAGTTACAAATGTTAGGGGCTACAATGTTAGAGGCCAAAACCTTAGAAATAAAACTCATGTCAAACCTGAAAACGTGTGAATTGTTACACCCCTATGCACTCAAGGCATTTGGACTGCAGGCCTTGAGGTCTTGCATGTGGCATTCACCTCATGTGCCAATTAGCTCATTCATGAACTGAATGAGGTTAAGAAGATAAAATGCTAAACCATGCTAGGGCATTGACCTCCAACAACTGGGTTTGGCAACAAAACTGCTGTTTTACAGCACAATACGTTATAGATATGACTGCAAAGTTATCTTTATAATCCTTGCAATTGGTGGGTGTGTCAATTTACTGGCCCATTTGGTTAATAGGAAACAAACAATTAAAAAATATATCAAATAAAAAATGGAAATAAAAAAGTAAGCCATTGTTTAATGACCAAATGCCCAGAATGAGACAATACTGAGAAAGTGACAAAATGTATTCAGAACCGCTTCGTGAAAAAAGATGGACATAGTTCTTAAAATCTGATTTTTCATGGATTAGGAATTGAATGGTACATATAGAAACAATACCACTATTTACATAGCATTGCGAAATATTAGTACAAAAAAACAAAAATGTATTTAGCAATAAAGGGCTACTAAAGAAATATCAGGCCCAAGTCCCAAATGGTGTCCTAGTTAGCATTTGGTTTATATGGTTGTAGATGATTAGTGCACTAACAAGAAATGGGTCCCTTCTTTTACAGCAACAACATGGGTGTTTGCCATGCTGGCCTTGTCTTTCATAGCTCTGCTGCTGGGCTGCATGCTCCTGGTCATGGGCATGATGGGTAACAGGTCAGTATTTGCATTAAACACGCAATTTTGGAAAGTTTAGAGGCTAGTTTCAGGCTACAGGTTAAATGCTAGGTTTTCAAGAAAGAGAGTCAGGGCAGCAAAACCTCAAAAAACATAGAAAAGTCAAATTGCACATTGAGTTTATTTGTGTGACCTTCCGTGCGATCACTCCTGCAGAAACAGGAGGAAGATAGCTAAGTACAAGGCCGCCGCCGACGCTGCTGCATGTACCTCGGCAAAACTTGAGATGGAGGAGCTTCAGGTCATCACTCATGTGAACGAGGACAAAAAGTCCTACACGGGTCCAACGCAGGACGGTCAGTTGGACGACAGCATAGAACCAGCAGGGGGCGATAACGAGACAGAGGTGCTGCAGCCTGGGGAGATTGTGGTCACTTGGAAGGATGGAAACGTCTCAAATCTGTATTCTGATGCTCCAGAGGATGGAGAGGAGAAGACACACGAGTGACACATGGACCACATATCAGATCTGTATCAACATTTTCAAAGGCTGGGTTCTCAAGCCAAAATGTCACGCTACAAATAATATCCCCTCAAATTTTGTTTCATTTTTGGAATTTATTGTTGTATGCAAAAGTTTCCACACCCTCAGACAAATTATTAATGTTAATGCAACAAATCTAAACATGTCATTTTTAAAGCTAATTTTAAGTACGCTGTTTCTACTTATTTTAAATGTAAAATGAAAAATATATATATTTTTGACAGCTCTGTGCTCCCACTTTCTTTTTTACTTCATTAGAGCCTGTAATTTGATCAGGGGTGCACAAACTTTTGCATACTAAACATTATATACTAGATACTACACATTATATGTTGCCTCAATACCATTAATATACATCATATGCTTTATGGCTAACCCACTCCCTAGTGCTGGAGCATACCCGCACTGTGCTGTTTATTGTTTCCCCTCTCAGTTTGAGAAGGCACTTGAATAAATCACTGTAAAATTTAGTTACTCACAACTATAAATACACCATCAAAGCCGTTCTAATCTACTTCATACTTTTTTTTTAATTATTATCATGTTTATCACAACTCTGCATATTGTTGCTGTTGGGACAAAACGGTATATATATATATTTTTTGGGGGGGTTGTTTTTTTTTTACATATTTTAAAAACACTAGTAGAGCTTTACACTGAATGGAAATATATAGTCTAACAAAAGTGGTCCATATTTACATTTTCATAAACATAATAAGTAATCATTGTTTTTCCCTTCTCCTGTAAAAGGTACAAAAGGTACCTCCTCTTGAAGGTACAAGATTGTATTCAGACGGCAGTTATCTATATCTTTACATGAAATCTTGCATGATTTGAGGAATCATAATTTTGTGGAAACAGAAAGAAAGTCCTTAGTTATAAATTTAAGAAAAATTAGTATGAAATTATGACAATTAAAGGGCTTTATTCTTAGTGTTATATGGGAAAATATGAAAAACTCTTTAGTCCACCCTAAGAGGACATGTGGAAGCATTTTTGAACTGGCTCGTCATGTTCAATCAAGGGTATTCTTGTAAAAACGTATTATAAAGTGAATATTTAATGTCTTAAGCTTACAATTATCGAAATCACCAACTGATCATTTACATTAATGCTTATTTTGTGCACACTTACTTTAGGAACATTATGAACATTTCACTGTGTTCACAGAAAGTGCATAAATCATTATAATAAACAGTGTTGTGCAAGTTACTTCCAAACTGTAATACATTACAGATTACTTATTACTGTCATTTAAAAGTAATCC
>JBBJLR010147795.1:0-15595 GCA_037577145.1 Brachypetersius gabonensis
TGTGTGTGTGTGTGTGTGTGTGTGTGTGTGTGTGTGTGTGTGTGTGTGTGTGTGTGTGTGTGTGTGTGTGTGGAGGAATACTCAATTTTTAGAGCATTAATGGCCCAGTTCTGCTTGGTTAAACCTTGTTTATTATCTAAGCATAATTTTCAATTAATCTCTTCATCTCCAGTATCATCAATCATATATTTGAGTTTTTTGTGTGGAGTTAGAACATTTGGGTTTATTTTGGGCTGTTTTTTAGTGCAGAATAAACCTGATCCAGTGCATTACTCTTCATCTCCACTGTGACATTTTATTGGGTTAGTCCAGACATCAATATTATCACTCTAAGGGTGTATGAGTGAAAAACATAACACCTCCACCCCAACCATCACTGTAAACACAAAAGAAAACAATTTTTGTGGGTAAAGGTTGTCATGGTTTTCATTTTCCTTGGTTTGTCTCATCAAACTAGAAGTCATCACCGGCCTTTTAGGTAGAAGATGAATCATTTTTGTTTGGTCAGTCAGTGGGCGGATGGCAAACAGGCCAAACTCGAGCAAGCAGGCTAACCACGCCATCTTTCCTGTTGATCCACAGAAGGTAGATCTTACATTTCTTTTTGTATTTTATTTTGTTTCCCAAATTGGGTCCATCTTGTCCATCAGAAACATTCTAAATTCACTTGTTGGCAACAATTTTCCAATCTCTGTTCATCACTTTGTATTAAACCTTTCTAAGCGAAATATATAAAGTAGCTAAGTAGTGACTGAATGTCCTATATTGTGCGTCTTTCTAGTCTAGCAACTGGAAAATGCATTACACCTGCCACCCAAGGCTCCATCCCTAATGTCAGGTCAGGTGTCACTAACTCTTCTTGTGAGCATTTTAATGATGCCCCGCATCTGTTTTCACCTCCTGATGCTGAAACAGAAATTTCAGCGAATCATTCTTGCGATGAGTCTGAAAAAGACTCTTCATGTTCCACATATGCTTCCTGTCCCCATCAGGAAAGCAAATGTAAAGGTAACCCATTCCCAACGTTGTCTAATCTGTGTGTGTGTTACCAGGCATGTGATACCCAGAACAAGGACATAGGGGTAGATTGAGCATCTAGCTGTCCTTGTACAAATGACGAACACACATCTAAGAACCTGACAGAAGAGTGATTGCCATGCTCTATTATTTTTCTCAAATGGAAATATAAAATTGAGATGTGCAAAAACTCAACAGGGAATAGAAGCTTTTCTATTCCCTGTTGAGTTTTTGCACATCTCAATTTTATGAGATATTTATGAGGTATCTTGTCGATGATAATTAGACAGACAGCCTAGGCAGTAAACATCCAGCCATCCATTCTACCAAACAACTTGATGTATTAGCCAAGCACATAGAGTAGTTTGATCAATCAAGGGCAGATTACAACACTGAAGACCTCAGATAAATTAAGTCTTGCCTTACAAAACACTGTTAGAGAAAATCTAATTTGCAAAGGTTTATTAGTAAGAGAACCTCTAGGTAATCCAATCAATCGAGCTATCAATTGAAACCACAGGAGACCAGATGATTCCTCAGCGGCGGCTGGACAAAATCTACAGTCCAAGCTACCACTAAAACTTTGTGAGGATGGCAGACTGAACTTTAGCTATTTGTATTACATCTGGGCTTTGCATAGCACAGCTTACCTTCAGGACACAAATGGTGTAATAATTAGACAGTGTTCATGTCAAGGGAAGGGCACAAATTTCAACAGAAACTCCAAAATCTTGTGGAAAGCCTTTCAAGAAGAGTGGAAGTTGTTAAAGCTGCAAAGGGATACCAACTCCATATTAAAGTAGCATTTTAGTGGCATATTAAAGTCAATGTATTTGAATGCAATTGTCCCTGTTGGTGTAATGGTCATCCATCTCAATGCATTTGTCTGTATAGTGTGTGTGTATATATATATATATATAGTGTGTTTGGAGTTGTGGAGTAGTACCTGGGCATGCCAGTGACGGAGCAGTATTCGCTATGTACGAATGTCTGTTTCAAAGCTGACTGAGCTGAGAAAGATATAAGATAAATATATATGTGTATATATATTTACTAGTCACGGTTCGGTACGTACCTTGGTTTTGGGGTCACGGTTTGGTATGGTTCATGATACAGCAAAGTTAAGCAGCAAAAAAGTTCTAAAGAATGAGATTTGGTTTGTTTTCGTTTATTTTAAATAAACACACATGTGTAAGGCAGCAGAAGTGTTACGCCAGTAGGTGGCACTATTGCACCACACTATGACCCAGGTTTATGATTTACTTGCGCTTTTTGGTCCCTCTGTGATTCCGTATTACTTCAGTCTACATCTACATCTTCTCCGTCGTACCGTGTATTCTCAGACATCACCATGTACCGTGACTGTTCGGTACGAATACATGTACCATTACAGCCCTACATACATATATATATATTCAGAAATGTGTGTTTTTGTCCTTGTCCTTGAGTGTCCTTGAGTGTGTCCTCGTCCTTTGTGTTCAGTTAGGTTTATCTTCTCTGTGTCTTGCTGTCACGTCGCCCTGTGTTTCCCCAAAGAGCACACGAATGCAGGCAGGCGTCCATGACTTTGGTTCCTTTTTATTTACACCAAAACAGAACATAAAGTGGCTCATGGGCCAAACTGACTAAATTCAAACAAAAGGCAATTGTAAATGGTGGACGACAACCCAGGTCCACCTAACTAGAACTTAAATACATAACATATAACACATTGAACCAATCACAAAACACAATCACTTAATCCTGAGCTGGAAACCATCCTCAGGCCTGGTGTACTCAGGATGTCAAAATAAAAGACCCGACCATAAATAATTCCCCAGCGCCTCCCAGTGGTCACAGGCGAGACATAACACTTGCATCCAAAAGAGCACAGTGCACCACATTTGAATGAATTAAAATCTTCTTATGGTCCTACCAGAATAAATAGTTTTGGTCACAATAATTTCTGGCAAATATGTAGCTGTAGTTTTTGGTTTGTATCATGCAATCGTGGCCCCCATCAATACAGAACATTAGTGACACCTCCTTATTAGTATCAAGCCATGATAGTTTAGAATGCTTGGAGCCTGAGGTACATTTCTCCAGCTGAGAAGGAAAACATTCATATGGTTTGTTCTCCTTTATTTAATCTAAGGTGGGGACAGATATATGGGTTTTAATAAAATAAGCATCAATCTTTCATGTGTTCATTAAATAAATGATTGAATGAATGAGGGATTTGGCTACAGCTAAGACAGAACATAATCGAGAACGCGACCTAGAACGTAAATAATGATTCATCTCTTCACTTCCTTTTACAACAGAGTCAAGGAAACATATGAGTCATTTCAGCTGATCTCATTCATTGTGTTTGGTAGTCAGAAGAGTTCATGAAAGTAGAACCCAGTGAGTCCCACACGTTTTCCTTAATAATCAGACAGAAAAAGATAAATATGATGATGCAGCTTGATGTGTTCCAGGTTTAGCTGAAGCTTCAGAATATGAAAATGTGTTTAGTGGTACAGGAGTGATCCTCACTTACAGTATTTACCCCAAGTACATTCTTTTCAGGTGGGGTGAACTGAATGCAAATTTGAAAATAGTGGAACCTTCACACCTAAACCCAAGGCTTTTGTTTTTTTAACATTCTGGAAACTTGGGAAGAAGGTGTAAGTGGACAGATCTCCACACTATTAAAAAACATCTTGGCAAAAAGAGACCAAGATAAACGAAAACACTACACATCCTGCATGCATGAGGCAATAAGGGGTTTTATTCTAGACTACTGATTGATTGTCTAAATTAATGACAAGCATTTTATTTGTCTTTTTCATTTTTTAAGAAGTTGATTAATTTTTTAGTAAAATTGTATTTTGATATATTTGTCTTGCTAAATAGTTGCAGATCTGTAAAAATGTAAAAAAGAAGACACAATGCAACAATTTTACTGAACTCTCGCCTGTTGTCTGTCATTTAAATCTACACATTAACCAGAAAACTGGCACACTGCACTTCACAGCACAGAAATTCCTATTCTGTTGCATATTTCACACTGCATAGACCTTGCTTCTGTAATTTTGTAATATTTGTTTAGTTATAATATTCTTTCTTTTAAAAATATTTTTATTACGTTAGTTTAGCCGTTCCACATTTCTCTTTTTAATTTAATTTTAATTATTTGATCACTTTATTGCAGGCTGACTCAGGGACACATTACACTACAGACTGTACTGTGTATAATTAAAGAATTGTGAATTGTAAAATTGTGAATCTTGAAATCTTGAAATGAGGAAACAGGTTTTAAATTATTGTTATATTTATTGGAAAAACAAATGTTTTGCAAAACCGACATTACCCGCTGGAAAAACAGCAACAGCCACAATCAAATGCGTGGATTGAATTTCTATTAAGCATTTCACAACTTTTGGCATAAACGTCCTTGCAGAAATGAATCGGTTCAGTTTTTTAGCCCCTGTATCGCACTGCTGTTTACTTTGACTCAATTTAATTTCCAAGGAGCACATTTTGATTTGCTCTTAAAGCAGCAAAGCATCTGCACACCATTATATTTCCATCGCCACGTTTGATTAAGTCAAATTAGCTGGCCAACTAATGTTAGCTGTTAGCCTAGGATAGAGCCCCAACTGCTTGTCACATTTCTACATCCTTGCACTTTGAATTAAAATTAGTTTAGTCTTGAGTTAAAATGAGCTGTGATGGAGCAGTTATGATGTACTGAGTTAAAATCAGAACTGTTAGGGCACTTAATGTGTGGTCAGTTCAAATTGGCAGTGTTAGAAGGATTAGAAGGAGAGAATGGGGCATGTGATAAAGCACTGCTCACATCAGTTTATACTGAGTGGACTTGCGCAGAAAGTCATTGTGTTCCGTGACAGTCAGAGAATTACCCTCATATATACTGGAGCACATGGAAACATTAATTGCACAACCTGCAGTAGAAACTGGTGAAGATTTTACTGGCATCATTCCGTACTGTATGGCATGCAGTAACCTTCCAGGAGTGCTGATCTTGTACAGTTTTCAGTGAGCTTTGAGTGAACAAGTGAGATCTTTGGGTGAACAAATTGTAAAAAGTGGACAGAGGGTCACTCAGTCAGACTGACCTCCATCTGACCATTACAGGGTTGATAGCTTCCGGGCTATGGTTGGTTTTGCTTTGCATAATCAGTTCTGTTATGTGGGAGCCAGCAGACTAGCAGTGTAAAATATCCCAGAATAATATGCTCACTCGCTCTTTCTTTCTCTTGCAGATCTCTCTCTCTCTCTCTCTCTCTCTCTCTCTCCCTCTCCCTTTCTCTCTTTAATTATTAAAACCCAGATTTATGACTACTGCGGAGCCTGCAGGCGAGGAGTAGAATTACACGTCAGCTGCTTTGCTTGATTGAAATCTTTCATTGTGAATTCTGGAGACTGCCTGCACACATTCACAGGCTGGTGGGGGCTGTGTTTGTGAACCGGTAAATAATGGCTTAAAATAACTCCATGGTCTGCTTAAATCTTATATACTTACTTTAAATGTCGGCCTTGAAAGGATTATAATGTTAATGCTTTTAGAAGGATATTAAAAGAGTAAGAAATAATCTTTGGAAATAATTCAAACTAGCCTAATATTTCAAAAGCAACTGTCCAAAAGACTCATTAATGCCTAAAAATTCTACAGCCAGGCATTACTAAAACCTATTTCATAGACCTGCCCTTTATCAGACAGTATATTTTAATATGCCCATTCAAAACAAGTGTTTATCATCATTTCAGCCATATACACAGTACACAGTGAAATAAAGCAATATTGATCCAAGGCCATGGTGTAACACAACAAAACAGCACACCACCAGACTACACAAATATGAGCAGGACAGGGCTGAAAGAGAGTGCTCAAAAACACAAAAGCAACAGTACAATATCTTACAGGACAAGACAGCAACAGTTGACAGGAGCAGTGTGTTTGAAGATATACATTCAAGATGGCGGCACGCTAGGATGCAGTCGCTGCTCTGGCTCCTAAATAGGCAGGGCTCTCAAGTCTCAGACCTGGGGTCCTAGTGTTCAGCATGGTGGTACTGGAGATGCTGGGCGGAATGTACACTGTGATTTTGAGCATAGTGGAGAATTTCCATTGTAAATAAAATTGTCTAAATCTAACAGTCTACTAACAAACTACGGTAAAAAATATTCTAGTTATTATTAAATATTATTAAACAGTCACCACTGTTCAGTTTGTGTAGAGGCATTGTGGAGGTGTTGTGTGTGTGATTAGCATCACCTTTTAACAACTATCACCTAGAGGTCTGGGACCCGTTAAAGCACTGAAATGACTAAAGACTACGTTGGGATTCACTGATAGGAAAATTGTGGGCCGATGCCATTTACATGATTGAGCCAGTGACATTTCTAATATGTAGAAATTGCAAATATCCGTAAGGGTCCATTCATGAATGCGATGTCTAGGTGGACCAAATCAAGGTGGGGGATCTATTGCCAACATGGCCACCACAAAAGCCATTGATTTAAATAATGTATCTGTTTATAGTACAATTCTTTCTTGTACAGTGGGAATATTGCAAATACACATCCAGTGGCATACACCGAGATTTTGTTTGTGATGTGTTCTATTGCTGACATAGCTTTGTTGTTGTAATACCAATACAGCCTTACTGAAACTGCCTCAGCAGCTTTGAAACCAGAGGCTATGCAGGATATGTGGGGCCATCATTAATCTTTTCCCATTAGAAAGAAATTGTTTCCGTAGTCTAATTGCAGTGGCATTACACGGCAATGCTGTGTGTGAGAAAAATTCCTGCTTTGTGACTAATGTGTCTGTCAGCAGAGTAGCGATAATCTGAAGGAGGGAATAAACATGTTTTCTCACATTCTGTCAGAATCAACACATCACTACAGTGCCATCTGTTGGTAGATCTTAGAACAATCAACTGTATGCACAGGATGAGTTGTTTCAGTTCTACACAAATGTCAGCATGAATGGCCATTGCTCTGACACAAAAGTCACCCTCTGTCCGATAGGATAACAGTTACCAAAGAGCAACACCTCGAAGAATGAAGTACATGAGAGGGTCATTAATACTAGCTTTCTTTAGTGTTGTTCTATTATTTTTCCTGTCCCTGACAAAAGCATGCTGTAAGGAAAATAATGAAAATCAAGCAGTTGCTTCAACTAGTTTTGAATTGTTTTGAGAAAATTGTTCTCAACCTAGTGACTGTTAACCTGATCCCTATGCTTGCTTGCATGTGTGAAAGAGGTACAGTCAATAATGTCACAGGTGTAGTAAATTTTAGATGTACTCGTTTAGAGAATTCTACTTCTTATTCAGATTTTTATTTTAGTTACACATGTAATACTGTACTGCCTCATCTATAGTTAAGAAACTAGATGAAGATCCTCCTTCTAATCATGAAATTCAAACACTCGATCTTAAGCAATCTTCACCAACCATAAGCAATAGTTCTGTGTAATAGTACTCTATCAGCATCCCAAGTCTTCAGTACAGGGGCTCCTCAGGGCTGTGTTCATTTGGCGCTTTTACATTGTACACTAGTGTAGAAAACTTGACCCAAATAACAATATCATTAAATTCTGAGATGAAACAGACATCTTTGGTTTAATAAAGAAGGACTGCAACATTTCAGAGTATTAATAAAAAAATACAAACATTTGTAAAGATTTTCACCTGTGGGGAATTTATACAAAATAAAAATAACCCACAGATTTCTTTGTGGGAATACCTAATAATTTTATTAATAGATCACTCACCTGGAGCATGTATGTTGGTAATCCGTGTAGCAGACTTCAACACTGTCTGTGTTTCTTGTGATCATGTGATCACTCATGGTATGAGTTTATTTAGTGAATTAGATTTTTGTGAATTTTTATGGGGTAGACTTTGACAGCCTAATTAGATGTACAGTTTAGGTCAAAACTGGCGGTTCTCATGAAAGACAGCATCTGCCTTCTAACTGTGTTTTGTCTTAAAGAAGACAAAACTTTTTGCTCCAGAGAGGGAATAGTTTCAGAAGCATTGCTAAAGTTTAGCTTAGGCATCTGATCAATGTCACAAGAAGCAGTCATGGTTGCAAATTTCTAAAAGCAACAATGACCTTCAGTGAAGATTTTCGGAATTTTTCGAATTTTTTTTAATGTGACCAAAACAGTGATGACGCAATCAACAACCGCAACCTGCACGCACCAGATTGGATTAAAGTCAGCATGTCTGCCGTGTGGCCGCATTTCAATATATCTAAGAAAGACTCGCGGAAAGCCGCTTGTGCAATGCCGAAATTTCTAGACGGGGTGCATCCACAAAGACTATCTCAACATTGGGAGAGACCCATTGAGCACACCCACTCTGTCTGTTTTTTTGAAAAGGCAAGAAAGATTTCCAGTGATTACATGTATGGGCTACGCCAGTCTTTGTTTAAATACATTATTTTGTTATAGGTCAACAGTTTTTAAAGCGCTTGTTCTGAATGCACTTTGTTCTTGCACTTCATTCAGAATATTAAACTGGATTTGAATTCACTTGTTTTATGAGATTATTCTATACTCATTGCGAAATATAAAATAACAGATTTATTATTTTAATATTTAATAATAATTTCTTTCTGCGTTACGGTTTTCAGTTTCAGAGAAAAAAAAATTCTGTGCATCCCTACTGAAAACTGAAATAAACATGTCCCTGGGTCTTGGTGGACAAGATGAATTCCCAGGTGCAGCTGGACTAAACTGAAATCTGCACTTACAATTTTCTCTCCAAACTTCCACAGAATTTTTGATGGACTGAACTTTTAGATATTTACAGAACTTTTGAATGTTTTACGTCTGGGCATAGCAAAGCATAGCTTGCCCTCAAAAATTCTGTAAACTTTGTAATTTCATGTTCATGTCTTTAAAGAAATCTAAACAGAAAATGAAGTGATAGAACTTTGCATCCCATTCCTCCATTCACTCCTGGAACTGGCAAAAACTTATATATAAACATATTTATAAAACTAAAGTCACTGATTTTATTATAAGGCTTAATTCTCAGGAAATATGCACATTTATACTGTAGAACAAAAAATTTAATACTTATAGACTACATAAAAGCACAGCTCCTCTATTTAATATACAGTGTATTTAATTGAAATGTTGTGTTAAGAAATCAATAAATTTATCTTCAGTCTTCAGAGAACAAAGACCACATTGCACATATTCCTTCTAGTTTCATGCAAAACACCCGTCTATGCCATTTTCCTTCCCTGCTTCACACGTAAACAGGAACAGAAACAATCTTCCTCTGTCTCCCACGCACATGCCAAAGCACACACTCTCTCCCTCATTATCTCTCATTCATGCTGACATGCGCATGCATGCAAGAAAACAAAGGATGCACAGCACATGATCACTTATTCACTCACTCACTTCACGTCACTTAAACTGTAACTGTAAAGATGCTCATGTTCGTCTGATTGCTTCATTTGTGTTTTTAGAATAAACTGTATAAATAAATGTTCATTTATTTTTGCCAAATTATCTTAATTTCATTGTTACATTGATTGATGCCAAAATCTTTACCAAATAATTTGTTAAACAACCTTCAGAACTCAATTCATTAGTATAACTGTCTTTAGTTAGAAATTAAAGATTGTAATATTTATAATCTTATTATCTTAATGAGGCTAAAATTGTTGAGACTGATTTTTTTTGACCAATCAGCACAATGTCATTCAAATTTAGTTTTTAGATTTAAGAGCTGTTTTATCCCTGCTTCAGTCAAAATCTTTGCTTTTAAGTCATTTTACTTCTGTCCATGTTTTCTATTTGATTGATTGTGTTAATAATATGCACTTTTGCTGGTTTTAGTATAAAATATAAAAAATGTGGACATGTTTTTGGGGAGATAAGAAGGAAATGGCACCTCACATGCGTAATATTTGGGTCAAACATACTTTTGGTTGAACATCAAATGTTTGTCATCGCTTTAGGTTGATATAAAAACATACATCACCATCTCAGGCTTTTATGGTCTTCTGTTGGTAATGATCAGAACACAAGAGTTTCAAAGGAGAGGAATGTGATTTAAGGGCAAAGAGTTTAGAGGGGAGTAGATCGCTGACTCTGAATAGGAAGCATGTAGGATTGGTTACTTAAGGAGGGCGAACAAAGCTGACATGTCACTGGGTTGACATACAGGGGAGTATAGCTGCAGTTCTGTGCCTGCAGTCAGCCTATGACTCAGTGCCACCAAAACGGGCTATGCAGTATATGCGGTGCACATGGGCGCACCGCCAATGGGGGGCGTCAAAACAAGGGCGGGACAATAAAATATCATTGACATTTATGTTTTAAAACTGTTCTTGTACTTTTAAATCATGACTATATTTAAGAAACGAAAGGCCTGGCCACTGGCAGTAGATGTTATGATCAGCAATGTTGGTCATGTTTTTTATATTTTCTCTATGTTATACAGAAATAAGTTTAAATTGGAGATCTGGGAAATGAAGCATTATTTGGATGAATTTCTGTGTTAAGTTGTATTGGTTTCAACAGAGGCAGTTGAATTTACAGCTATTCTCCAGTGTATCGATCTTTAGGAGCTGCCAAATGTGAAAATCTTTTTTATTTGATTTATAGAGTTCAACGTGTCTGCTCTGGAACAACATGAGCACTACATTTTAAATCTCCTTATTATGTGATCAAGAGATTTTTTCATGGTGCATGGAAATTGTGCATGCTCTAATATATTTGAAAAATACAACTATTGCAAGTGTACATGGTAATCATTCAAGTCCATCAACATCCAGGACATTCTGTGGCCAGAACATACTGTATGACCAAATATTCAAGAGTGTTGTTATATTCAGCAGATTTAAGAAGAATCCACTGCTGATATAAGCAGCACTTTTGCTAGTTCAGTTTAATTTTGCTTGTGACTTGCTCAGCTGTTGTTTCAAAGCAGCCGTTTCAAATGCAGGTGATTCCCCCTAGTGGACGTTGCCAAGACAAACAGTGTCAGGAAAACTCTTATGAGCGCAATAAAAAAACACACAGAGCAGAACCAAAACTCTAAAAAGCAAGAAGAAAACACACTTCCTTATGTTTTAAAGAAAAACTTTCAAATATAAGGAAGAACCACCATAAGGAGGGAGAAAAGACTCACAAATAAAAACTTAATAAAAAAAGGGAGGAAGAACTGTTGAGAAGAAAAGAAAACTGATATAAGAGCTTGAGAAAGACCCACTAAAAGGAATTAGGAAAGAAAAAAATACGTCAGAGCCTGAGGGACAACTACTGTGAGGGACTAAGATTAAAAAAGAAAAATGCCCAAAGAGCATAAGGAAGAATTGGTGAAAAGAAGCAAGAAAAGCATCTAAGAGCATGAGCAAAAATAATTGAGGGGAATGAAGACTTTGTTCTCTTTTATGCTACCAATAGTTAACAATGAATTGAGAGTAAAGGTTTGTGTATAAGCAAGTCTATGATATGCTGTTGTAAGTATATTACATGTAATTACATGTAATAGTTGTACATATATTACATGTACAACTACTACATGTAAAGGCAAATGTGTGATGACTTGCACCATGTTAATTGATCGGGTACAGGTTTCAGTACTAGTTTTCTGCATTAGCCTTGTACCTGAAGAAAAACTAAAGATGAAATTAACCTGCTCTCTTACAATGAATGTTTAAAGTAAAGTGGCCCCTCAGTGATGACGCTAGCAGTGTTGGGACGCAAACCCACAACCTGCTGATTGCAGGGGCAACTCCTTAACCACTAAGCCACCAGCTGTCCCAGAAACACTGTCATTTTATTTTATTGATTCAATTAATTTTTTTTAATACTGACACCATTTGCTACCTTAAAACATGAGGCAATTACTATTACTCCCACTGTAACTCACAACTTGACTAAGACGCCTTCAACAGGCTGTCATGTGTCATTGCCTGCCTTTACCACAAGATGGAGCTACATACTCTTATTCAGTACTGAGTCTTTGTTAGTCTTTGGTGAAGAGGGAAGGTGATGCTGGACTTATGAGTACAGAACCAGGCCTCTGGGTGCAGTGGACAGAGAAGGTGGGGCTTAAGCTAGGCCAGTTTGTCTTAGATACATAGAAATCTACAAAGTATAGATATTTTTAACCTCAAACTATTTTAAAAATTCAACTCATGGCCTAAAAGAATAAAACAAAAATTAACATAAAGAATCTACAAGAATGTGAACACCCCTAGCTGTTTCTAAAAAAGGAGTAATAATGCATACTTGACCAATAACAGTAGAGTAGGTGTAGGAGAAACTGATTCTTTGCGTTTTTTTGCTCTTTAATAGTTTTAGTGGTGAGTAGTGCAGCAGTTTGTGTTGTAAAGGGAGAGAAAGAGAGAGAGAGACTGAGAGCACATACAAAGTTGTGTTCTGTAAGGCAAAAATTTGTGCACATGGTCTGATCCTGCAGAGAAAACATGCAAATAGTGAAACTGAACTTGAATACACAATGATCATCATAAACAACAGTTTATTTGTTATTCAAATGCAGAGATTGATGTCCTGTTTCGCTTAGGCGTGGAGAGTCCATGCTCTTACTTCGTGATCGTGTTTTTGTCGTGATTCAGCCTGCTGGCATGAGCAGAGGCTGATTCACAGGGGACACGATCAATTCATCTGAAGTCAGATGCCATTGTTGTGTGTATATATATATTGCATTTACGTAAGCTACAGTTATAGGAGACGAATGAGTAAAGATGAGGGAGGATGAGCCTGTTGCTAGGTAACAGATACGGGAAGCAGCTGGCTGGTGTGATGATGCAGTCTCGTGTTTGAGCTTTATTTAGCTTTGGTGGGTTTTGTTCAGCTTTATTTAGCCCTTCTGAATGGCCACTAGGAGCAGGAGTGAACAGTTGTGGGTTTGTCCTCATGTTTCTGAAGCTATAACAAGCCAAATCTATGTAATGTGACACACAAGCTGCACAAGCTGCTTTGATTTGGGTTTGATGGGCTGGAAGATGGATTACCTGCTGAGGCTGTCTTGTGGCCAAACTTTGGCCACCATCTGTCAGACAGGGCTACAAAACCTGAAGCCAGGGCTAACAGAACAAAACAGAATCTCTTTATTTATATGTAAAACTTTGCAGTAAATGAGAATGGTCAGTGATGGCCAGTGGGAGTGTTTTCTTAGGTTTTGGTTTTGCTGCAGTCACAGATCATTGTATGTTATGTAATGCCAAAAAGGAAGGATTCTGTTCTTCTTATTGGTGCATCGACAGCAGCACATTATTTACGCTAGTATTGCATAACTGGTCCGTGTTTATTTGTGAGTGTTTATACTGGTTTGGTGCAGGCCGCCACGCTGAAGCATTTTGGAGCAGCTGAATCGTTTCTGTTTTCAGTTTTAGAAATTAGATCAGCAGAAACGCTTTGCATTTGAAATGTGTATGCACATAGCAGTCAGGTCTCTTGGATTGTGGTCACATGGCCATTAATATCTCATTTTTATTATTGTTATTACACATTAAACAATAAAGAAAAGTTTAACAAAATGCTGGCGTTTTGCAGCATCATCACATTAACTACCAAATAGGGGCGGTAAAGAATTAACTACCAATTTTAGTGGTAAAGAATTTATTAAACCTGCCCTTCATCAGTGAATTTTCTGTTTTGTCTCGAGCTTGTTGGCAGTTGAGCACTTAGTCGACAGGGCTACACCCAGTTTGTGGGATAAACTATAGTCCTAATAAATTGAAATGATTGTATATCAAAACAAAGCATTAAGAAAACACTCTTGTTATACAGACTGTAAGGATCAACTCATAAGTCAGTTTGATAGACTATTCACAGATCGATACACACAATATTTTCAACAAAATAAAACTGGAAACAATAAAGGACATCCTGGACACTGCAAAACTGAATTCCATGGCTACTGTGAAAATGATTAATATAACAAATATCTACAAAGCTGTTGGTTAAATGTATCTATAAACTACAAAATACACCTCCAGGAAAAAAATACTTTTAAATCAGCATCTCTATGAGTGACAACCATCCCATCCCAGTGTCTGTTAAATTCTTACATAAGCAACTCATTCTGCTTCATGAGGTACTGATTGATGATCCCATGAATCAAATCTTATTTAATGAGGAAAAGTATAAAAACACTGCTGTAATCGACACTCTCCTCTCACAATGTGACCAGTTGGATGGTAAAAAAGGTAATTATTGTCTTTTTATTTAACAGTGAATAAAAGATTTCTTTGAATTATCCAAGTTCTGTAAACACTGCGTCATTTCTCATATTGTAAAATGATGCTTTGAAGATGCGCCACGACTTTTCACACATGAATTTTGATCATGATCGATTAAAGTGATTTTCTGGTGGAAAACATTTTTTCAGTGCATGTTTGCATCCGTCCGACTGCTGTATCACATGCTGTCTCTCGTCTTTTGACACCTTATTTACACCTGGTAAATCGAACAGAATATATAATCATCCGCACGTGCAATATCTACTACTTTTTGAGCGATCCTCCAACAGTCCTCCAATTTTTTTCTGTTCCCTGAACAGTCTTAAGCCGTGTGTGTACATATAAAATGCACAGGTCGCCATTCTTTTACGAACATTTGCTGTGTGAGCTGTGTAAAATATAAGAAAGGCCTCCATATGTGCTGTGAGTGCTGTAGTGTTTGTAGAGCAGCTTTTCTATGTGCGGTATTCCAGTAGCTTCACTCCTGATTCAGTTTCTGATGGGATGAAACAGAGTCACACATTCACACACTCTGCTCTTAACGTCACTGTTTTAGTTGTAAAATAATGTAAGATTGATTAACATTCCCAAGATATGATAAATGATCTATATGTATTATTTTTAATTATTTTCCAGACGTTGTTTTGTTCTGAATTTTGAATCAAGTCTGGTCAACAGTGTATAAAACAATAGTGACATGCACATTTTACACAGACACACACGCACAAATTACAAAAGCAATAATCAGAAAAAAATGACTCTGTCTCTTATTTATTTCCATGGCTGTATTTTTGCACGCCTGGCTGTAATATGGATGAGGGAGAGAAGGACATTTTGTGTTTAACTGAAAACTGAAAAACACCCATAAACTGCATTTTAACACGCAAACAGAAATGTATTGATTTAGTGGGTAGACTAAAAGTATTCCCCTAAGATTTGAAAAAGTAACTAAATTCTAAATGTTGCCTTTTCAAAATGTAACGTGGGCGAAGTGCTGACATTTCAGTATTCTGAATACATCTTCCCTGTTTTTGTATTCTGTAACCTCCCACCTCTGCATAAATAATGTGATTAAAACAGTTACTTGCCAAAATTGTTTAGGCTTCATGCACTGTCTGTGCCTTTTTCTGTTCCTGACTCCATCTAGTCAGTTGTCCTAGTCCCATGTGCTTTCATAGCTGATTTAGTTTGTGTTTTTCTGCCGGTCTGTGTCTTGTCTATAGCCTTCACATCATTAATCTGAGGTGTTTAGTGGCTGTTCTTTGGGTTTATATACCTCTGTGTCTAAGATAAGATAAACCTTTATTACTCAAAACAATAGAATAAGCCACAGAATAAGTAG
>JBBJLR010147805.1:0-15594 GCA_037577145.1 Brachypetersius gabonensis
GTGTGTGTGTGTGTGTGTGTGTGTGTGTGTGTGTGTGTGTGTGTGTGTGTGTGTGTGTGTGTGTGTACATGTACATTCTGGTGTTCTTATTTGCGTATGTGTTCATGTGCTTGCATTAATTGCAAGTATTTGTGTGTGTGTGTGTCCTAGCCCACAGTCACTGTGTGATTGCAGTTGCATTGTGACTTTAACTTAATTAGCAGCGAGAGAGGGAACTTGAGGGGATAAATATATAAATATATATATGGGGGAGGGGCAACAAGAAAGCTGGAGGACATGGAGAGAGGGGAGAGAAAAAGACAAAAAATCAACATGCACTCATGCAATCAACAGAAAGAAAGAGAGAGAAAGTGAGATGGAACGAGAGACTTAATGACAGGGAGAGAGTATAAAACTGAGAAAGAGGGAAAGGGACAAAGAGAAACAGGGGAGTGAGGGAGAGGAAGAAGGAAAGAAAGAAAGAAAGAAAGAAAGAAAGAAAGATCAAAAGGAGGGAGAAAGAAACAGAGTGTGAAACTTGTTTTAACGTTTTGAAGACAGTGGGAGAGAAAGAGTAATACAGACACAGAGAGAAACGGAGAGTAGTGCAGGGAGAGTAAGAGAGAAAGATTAAAATAGACAGAGAGACTAAACTGCTGGACACAAGAAAGAAACTGTGAGAAACAGAGAGACGGAGAGAGAGAGCGAAAGAGAAAGACAGAGAGACGGAGAGAGACAGAGAAATAGTTTTTAAAATGTGTAACAGTGAGCAGGAGTTGGCACTGTGTGAGGTGTGTGTAACATACGCACACACATATACACACACACACAGACGGGTGGGTCTGGGGCAGACAGGCGCTCTGGCCGGGACGTTTGTGCAGTTGCCGACTGGAATGGATAGAAGCAGCAACAGAAGGAGGAGGAGGAGAAGGAGGAGGAGGGGACTCTGTAAAGCTCCGTAAGACAGACAGCGTTCAGCACTCTGAGATCCGGCTCTGAGACATTCTCCCCTTCTCCCTCACTCTCTCTCACACTCGGGCAGACATGGGCCTTAAGCATGGAGCAGGACATTGACTTTTACAAACACTTCCCTTGGCTTAAGAAGGTAAGCGCTGCCACTGTCTGATGCTGCGGACTCGTACACTTACAAGCTTTTGTTCTTTTCTACTGGGGCTGAACTCGAGGAGCTGGAACAGTGGCTGTGACATTAGACTCTGTATCATAAAGTCTTTCAGTGGTAACTTATGACTGCATGTTGCCTCTAAAACAAATGCAATGAATGAATGAATGAACGCCTCTGCACTGGAGTTGAACTCGGGACAGTTTAACTCAACATATGACTCTGGTTATTCCTCAGAGCTGCTGTTTGTACTAGAGGCTCAGCTAGGCAGCAAACAGCTCTCGAGAAAGAGCACCATCTGAAACCTAATTATAGTTCAGCGTGCCGGGTTAGGTGTTCCGTTCTGTTGCAGCCTGTGTGTCAGGGGTCTTGTGATTTTTGCTTGAGCACAAAAGAACTTTTCTTCCTGCTGTTTTCTCCCTCGTCATCTTCAGCAGCAGTGATTTTTACCCTTGGAGCTGCATTTGTGAACGAATGAGTGTGTCCTGCCTTACACTGTGCAGGGTAGTACATTGTGTATATACTGCTGAAATATCCAGTCAGTGCTAAATGAACTGCTTCATACAGTCCAGTCCTGCACTGTGTACATTGCATTACATTATCTGGTACTGCACTCTGTATTGTCTTACACTGTCCAGTACTGCACTCTGTAGTGTCTTACACTGTCCAGTACTGCATTGCCTTATACTGACCAATAGTGCACTCTGTACTTCTACATGTTCTGCATATCCAGCACTGTCCAGTATTGTCCAGAACTGCCTTACATTGTCCAGTACTGCGCTACATGTACTTATTTACAATGTCAAGTATTGCATAATGTATACAGCCTTATGATTTACGGTACTGAACTATGTACTAGCCAGTACTACATTGTATACTGCCTTATACTATCCAGTATTGCTCTGTGTACTCTTATACTGTCCAGTACTGCACTGTGTACTCTTATACTGTCCAGTACTGCACTGGGAACTCTTATACTGTCCAGTACTGCACTATGTACTCTTATACTGTCCAGTACTGCACTGGGAACTGGCTTGTACTGTCCAGTATTGCACTAGGTGTACTACTAAACTGTTCAGTACTGCTGTATGTGTACTGGATTACTTTGTCCAATACTGCACTAAATGTACTGCTGATACAGTCCATAGTCTAAATTTACTAAAATGTCTACAGTTTTCACAAAATATATTTGTATAAAACAAATTACACATTTACTGCTGAAGAAATAACTGAAAGACAAATCCTGCCACCACAAAGACAGAAGCTGTTTTTCCTGTATTGTAGGTTTCATTCACCATCTTCCAATTTAAATATTTTCCCATATTTTCCACATTCCACATATGTTTTTCCATATTTTTTCCCCATCGACAGTTGCAATATACCCAAAAGACAACCCCCCATCCGCACACACACACACACACACACACATGAGTCAACAACCGAAACCACCCCTCCAAAAAGCTGATTTGGAAGGCGTCGGAAAATCTCCCTTATTTTCAATAAGACAGGGATGCAGGTATGACAAATGCAGTTCTTGTGCTTTCAAGGCTTGGTCTGATCATTACATTTTATTCCACAATTCACATTGCAAGTAATTACAATAAACAATTTACTATTTTGTGCAAACCTTAAACAGACAGATTTAAACATACTGATCTGTCTTTACCTAACAGTACCTGTCAGCTGTCGGCATTAGCTACTGAGCTAATGAATAAATGATCTTTTCTCAGTGCTGCCCTCTACAGGTTCATTAGACTTTGTGTTATTTTTGTTAGAAACGTGTCTTAATGCATTTTCCACGTCTTTTATTTGCATGTATTAGCCTCAGTACGGTTTTGAAATCTAACATCTGTGGAACAGCCATGATAATTTTAAATGACTGTAATCATCACGTTTTTGCGTGCTGCACAAGCAGGAAAAATAGTTTTTCATCGTGCCAGTATTTGTGAGCTGAGATGAATTTGACCTCAAAATGCTGCTCCTGACCAAAGCAGAATGTGCGGAAGTATCAACACCTGTTCCAGAGCTGAGTGGGTTTGGAGTCTGGTGCATGCCTCTCTGTGGCTGTTGTAAGGTTTGGTGGTGGTTACACATGGAGCTCAGTAACGAAGTGCACTGTTACACCTGAATGGGCTTTACGGTACACAACCTTTACTTTCATGTGGAAAAAACAATCATTATCTATTGAACAGCAGCCAACAACCTGCAGCAACTCTGGCAGCGCTGCCCCGAGAGCAGAAACTGGTGCTGGACTGTGATTACAGGGAGGGGTGCATTACAACACGTTCAGCTCTGTCATACATTCTTGGATGGTGGGATAATAATCATGTCCTCTGAGTCTGTTGAGCTGCAAGTCAGTGTGTGATTTAAACTCTATAAGTACTGTGGGATCACAAAACTGGGGAAATTCCAGTCTCTCTCTCTCCTCCTCACTCTCTACCGCTCCCTGCCTCTCTCTCCATTCTCGTATTCTTTCTTTCTCTCTTTCTCTGTATTTCTCTTCTTCCTCTCTCTCTCTCCACCTCCCTCTTTCATTTACTGTTTCTCTTTATTTCTCCCTGTTTTTGTCTAATGTTATCTCTGTCTAATGATCAATCTCTTTCTCTTCTTTCTCTTTTGTGACATTGCCATTTTTATTTCTTATTTCTCCTTTTCTCATTTTCTTTTCTTCTTTCTTTGTTATTCTTTACATAACAGACTAATGATCTTCTTTCTTTATCTCTTTCTGTCTCTACCATTCTTTTTTTCTTATTTCATTCTCTTCACTTCCCTTACCCCCCAGTCTTCCTTTTCTTTTTTGTTTCTCTCTCTCTCTCGCTTTTTCTCGTGCCACTGCTCTCTGGGGGTGACTGAGCTGAGAGGTCAACAGGAAGTTCTCCCTCGCATCAGTAGTTACTTTTTATGGAATGCCGAGCACATGCTTCATCTTCGAGGACAAATAGGAAACATGTTAATTTCTTCAATGTTGACTGTTTCTTTAAAACATTTCATTCAAAATGAGTTTTTCCTTGCCACTGTCGCCGTCACTCTTGGTCGCCGTCACATTTCATTCACACACATTCATACACACAATTTATTTCATTTTGTGAAGCTGCTTTGCGACAATGACCATTGTTAAAATCGCTATATAAATAAAATTGAATTGAATTGAATTGAATATAAAAAATGGTATGAAAATGAAATTCCCCTTCAAACCCTGTCCTTGACCTGGCCTTAAAGTTATGTAGCCCAGAACCACATAGTAAATCTCCAGGCGTTTCTCCCTGTGCTGAAGGAGCCTGACTCTAAACAGACTGAGCCCTGCAGCAGAGCCAGAGCCCTCCTCCACTCCTCCACCTCCTCTCTGCACCCCGTGGACAGTTTTGTCCGGGAGTGCTGACAGGCCCGAGCTCAGCCGCCGCTTTTTAAAGAGATTATCTACCAGACAAGTGCTAGTGCTGCTAGCTTAGCGCTGACAAGCGAGTGGTTTCTCCGGATGTGGCTCACTGCGACATTCTTACTGACGAGCTCCCGGGACAGCAGCAGTGTGGCAATCCCTCCGCAGCTGCGAAAAGAGGCCATTTACCGGCTTAGCTAAATAACACCATGATATGGATGTCACGGGTGGAACGCCGAGCTCTGAACAGTCAGGGCTAGAGCTGGTAAAACCCCCCACGTTATTCCCAACCTGTCAGAATGATGGTAGAGAGGAAAGACCTTCTCTTAGACTGTAGTCCGCAACCCAGAGTCCGTACATGCTCCTTTAAACCTGAAGGCAAAAATATACTTTATATATGTGACCTGATCTGGAAAAATGAGTCACAGTGTCCCAAAATTGGGTCTTGGTATCATTGAAAAGATGAAAAAATAAGCTTTAAAATGATATCTTGGTCAAAGCTGTATCTTAAACGGTTGTCAAGTAACCGTCGTTTGAATTATGGTATAGCAGCATTATTTTCCGAGCACTATAAACCGAAAATCGCATTTAAAGTTTTTAGTCAGTTTTTTGTTCGTATTTAACTATCCATTGCATCCAAAGAGATGCACCCAAAGAGATGCACCCAAACAACAAAATGTTACTACAGGCATTTAGATACTTAGAAAAATACATTAAATCTGTAAGATTTGAGAGCTAACTCAACTTAAATAGCCATTTAAGGACATTTTCACAATTATTTCCATAATGAAACTTTGGGACATTAATTTTGAAGACATTTTCTTTCATAGACCAAAAAAGAAAAATTGACATTTTTGATGTTTTTCAACTTAATCGGGCCGTATCTAAATAAATAGAATGCCGACTTCTGACTCATTACGGCAGATCCAGTCACATACAGTATATACAGGGTTTTACTACAGTCACAGTCCCAGACCACCCTCAGTAGAGTAAAGTTAATGCAATCAATAAGGAACTGCTGTCAGAAGAAAACACTATATGTCCAGAATGATGAGGTTACAGGAGAAAAAGATGCTGATGTGCTATACTAGTAATACAAATAGTCCAAAATACTTGTATGATCTAGCAATTCTGGCCCCTCTTTATTAGTCTATTCATGGTGAAATGCTCACCCAGTGTAGAACACAAAAAAACAGAAAGCTTTTTATTCCTCAGTTTATAACTTATTTCCTCCTGTTTTTTGTTTCTGTTTAAATTAGTGATGTAACGACATGGAAATTATAGGCCGAAATGGGAACACACTGGGGCAAAAACTACAATGTAGTCAGGAAATACAACAAAAGTGAAAAGTTAGTCCTTTCAGACACTTTCAATCAACAAAAATGTTATTTTAGTATTTCTTTTTCTTGTACTACATACTCTGACCAACCACTGATTGATCCACGTGGCTGATATTTTCACTGTTTATCTGCTGCTACTCAAACCTTTTGAAAGTGCCAGTTAATACCATTTATACCATTTTATTTCCACTGCAGTACTTAGTAAAGAGAAGCTTTTGCACACTAGAGAATTTTTTTCAGATCTGGTGACATTTTGCCTTGGGAGTTGAGTAAGCCTGACTGTGTGTGAAAGCAGTTTTTCCAGCTCAGGATCAGTGCAGAGTACTGACTGGTTCGTTTTGTCATGTTACTTTTGCTAAATGACTAATCTTCCTCAGACCAGTTTCTCATACATGGGTACTTGCTGCACGTCCACTCAGTGCAGCGCAGTGTCACTAAGCTGGCAAAAAATACTACAGTAATACAGATATGATCACTTTATTGTGAATTTTGTGTTTTTACAAAACAAAGCCTGGATAAATGTTTGTGTGAAACTGTGCGATCAACACCCAGTTCAGAACAAAATCTGTTTTGCGAAAACAAACCTGCAGCCGCCCTCCTTAAACAAGCACAGAATCTGTCCTGGGTGTGGACTCGAGTATTTGGGATGACCTCAAATTTTCTTCTATGGTCCATATTTTGCAATCAACTTCATTCTTTTATGGTCAATATTTTCCTTTTTTCTCTTTCATTTAAAAACCATTTGTGACCATTTTCAACCAAGTAAACCAAGTAAATAATTACTTAAGCCCATCCTCATTTCTTCATATTTTGCCTCTAAGGATCCAGAGTTTCTTGTATTTTTAATGAGGTCTTAAGGAACAGTTCTCCAGGCTTCCTGAAGGACTTTCAGAGTCTCTCATTTCCAGTCCAGTCCCTGAACCTGACCAATTCTGTTGGTTAAGACACACAGTGATCGATGTATAAATCTTCTAACTGAAGTCCTGAACCAGTGAAGAACCAGGAGCAGATGATTCCAGATGATCAGGCGGTGATCAGTATACTGGTGGTGCTCAATCCTGAGTGACTGGAACTCCTTTACCAAGGCTGCTTGCAGCAACACATTTTATTCCAATTTCTTTCATTTAATCGACCTAATATGCCAAAGAAAATCAGTTCTGAGTCACAATAATTTGTCTTCTTTCACACATGGTCTTATGAGTGCTGTTTTACACGATGCATTGTACAGTGATGTACTGTATCTTATAACTCTACCTGGACATTCAGGTCCCTTTAAACGTGCCAGTGTGTGCTTTTGTGTGCCATTTGACACTTTTATGACACTTAACAGCAGTGTCTGGCCCAACATTTTTCTTTGTTGTGGTGTGTGTGTGTGCTCTTTGGCATCAAGCCAGCTGCTCTTTGTAAGTGGACAAGCTGGTTGGATCCTCCCTTGCCCGCCCCTCTTTTAACACTCCTGTTCTTTTTTGTTTGTGTGTGTGTGTATGTGTGTGTGTGTGTGTGTGTGTGTGTGTGTGTCTTGCAGGTCAACCCCCAGTCCCAGTCGAATAATGAGACGTACCAGGAGCGGTTGGAGAGATTAGAGGGTGATAAAGAGTCTCTGGTTCTGCAGGTGAGCCCCGCCCCCTGTGTGCCAGGTTCTACACACCTCTACACAAAAGCTTTTCACGTCAACAAGAGAACCAGAGCAGGGAGCCGAGTGTCAAATGAGTCAAGGGGTCAAACCAGGAGAGTGTGAGGTTTCAGTGAACGATAGAAACTAAGAGTATAAATCTCTTCACAACAGGATTTGATTATTGGGAAATGATTTGGTAACATCAGCATTCAGGCTGTTTGGCAGCAATTGTGAATTATTATGAAAATACACTCAATCAGCCCTCCTGCTGCTCTTTCTCCCGGCGTGCCGCCGCCCGGCTAGAAAAGCAGACGGCCCAACAGAGTTGAGTGTATTTGTTGTTGCTAGTGGTACGTTACCCTGCTGTTTACAGGCAAAGTACAGTGTTAAAAAAGGTCAAAATTAACCTTACTGTTATCTCCGCTATATATTTGTACACAGTGAGACGAGGTGTTGTGGCTCCAGAGTACAAAGAAAATGACAGATTACACATTCATTAATAAACTGTAAATATAAACTACAAGTAAAAATGTGCAAGTGTGTGTTTGTGTACTGTGGACCAGTTTGAGTGTATGTGCAGGTGTGTTCAGTTCAGTTAAAGAGTGTGTTTGTGTGTGTGAAGAGTGTGTTTGTTAGGATGCATCACTTTGCATGTTTTACTACTTGCAGCACCTTAGGAGACCTTTGCAATGCTAGAAAAGTAGATACAGAATTGCAGAGTGTGGCAAGTGTGGAAGGACAGTGTTATTGTACAGTTTTCCACACGCTGGTTTAAAAGCTCCATCAACTGACCCCAAACCAGCCCAAGGCCTCTTCTGTTTACTGTAACCTGGATAATTCAGCCTTGTTTATAGATTATTCTTCTAGAGCTTATACAGATAAGAAGTCTTCTCAGTAACCATTCTGTGGCCCATAGTAACTTGGGGGGTTGGTGGGGGTCTAGTGGGTAGGATGCTTGCCTCTGGACCAAGAGGTCATGGGTTTGAATCCTACCTTCATCATAGCACTACTGGTTTCCTGAGCAAGACCCTTAACCCCCAGTTGCTCCTGGGACACTGCACCCTGTATTTAGGGAATGGAAGTCACTGTTAAAAGCGTCGGATAAATGTAACTCTAAAACACATAATTTATTTATTTACCACTTTAATAAACAAGAGTTTAGGTTCTAACCTTTCAGTCCATGTGTTTAATATATCATTTGAATGTTGTTATGCAGATGTTTTCGCCCATATATGACATTGTGCTGAACGTTACCGTATCGAACCATTTTATGAATTATATATTCATTTCTAAATATCAAAAGTCAGTTGAATGTAGTTAAGCATCTCATGGTCTTTACGTTAGCTTTTCTAGGTCCCATATTTACTCTAAAACACCTTTTCTTACAAGTTATTTAATTTCCCACTTTAATAAACTTTCTATCCATGTGTTTAACATACAATTTGAATTTGAACCTTGTTGTGCAGATGCCTTTGCACATGTTTAACATTGCACCACATTACAAAACGCAACTTTGGTATTTATTATATAATTACTTAATAACAAAAAAAATATATAATTTTTAATAACAAAAGTCAATCAAATATATAGAGAAACAGCAGTAAGTGTTAAGCGAATCATGGTTTTCTGTATAATCTGGCGCTTGTTTTTAATGACTTTATTATGATTTGTAGCTGCTTTGAGACGCTCTTCTGAATGAGCAGGTTCACACACGGCGTCCCATTCACCCTCTTCCAACATTCCTCAAGCCTTCCCTCCGATTGGTGGAAGACTTTGAGCTCTCAGCCTCTCAGATTGGCTCCCAAACACTCCCACACACTCACACACAAGCTGTCACTTCCTCTTCTACCTGTTCTGCAGCGGGTGGGTCGTTCTTGTGAGACGAAGAAGTGTGCTGGACTCAGGTTAGGAGGTTATAGCACTGTGCTCTCTCTGGGGGTGAAACTCTAGCAGCTCGTCTTCAGAGGCGTCTTCCTCCTCCAGAAGTATGAAGACTAAACGTTTGTAAGTGTTTAGAGTGTTTATTGTGAAACAGTTAAGAGTGAGTCGCAGAAGGAAATAGTAGAGAGAGGGAGTGACAGAGAAGAGGAACAGAGAAAGAGAGAGAGAGATTGTCTGAGTGGCTGTTGAGCAGTAGGTGAGTGTGTGAATGTGAGTGTGTGTGGATGAAGGTGAGTGGAGCTCTGTGCGTCAGAACGTCTCCTGAACATGAGCAGTGATTTCTTTGTGTGTAGATCTTGGCTGATTGTTTGTTGAATTACTCTTTCTTCCATTTTTTATGTTTTTTTCTTATATTGTGCTGTTTAATTTGTCAGAAAGAATGGACCAATAGGAATCGCCCAAAATTACTCTACCCTGTGAACTGTAAACTCACTTTTTCTCAAGTTAATTAGTAAACTATGCTGAGAACTCTTGAGTTTACTTGACAGAATAACTGTAGAGTTGGTGAACTGAAGTAACCTAACAAATTTTATGTGTAAAAAATAGATTTATGTTAAATTTCACTATTTATTCTTAAGTACATCAATTCTGGAGGTAATATTTGCAATACAAAGTCCTGTTTCTGTTCATTTGTTGAGTAAAATAAAATATGTTTGTTCAAAAATAAGTAAACAAACCTAAAATTTCAAAGTAACACGAGCTGTAATCATTTACAGTGCAATTTCAATGTAGCTTTTTCCATTAAGTTCTAAAGTATGTAAATTCAGAGGTTCAACATTAAAATGTTCAAAGAAATAGTTATTTGATAGAAATACTACTAATATTTGCTGTGTAGTTTTTGAAATGAGTTCAATAGTTGGTTACTGATTAAATGAACCATAAATGTCGTAGTTGTAATTTTTGTAGTAAAATGAATTAATTTGTTTAAATATTGGGGAGAAGTTGTGAATATAAGTTACAAAGTATCACTTCAGGCTTAAAGTCTCACCGCGTTAACTTACATCACAAGTTTTAGGTTTTTAGGTTTGGCCTTGATTTCCATGCCCTGTTGAAAGGAGGTGAAAGTTGGTGGACCTGTTGAGTAGAGAGTGTGGACAGAATGTTGTGTGTGTGTTCGTAGGTGAGCGTCCTGACGGAGCAGGTGGAGGCGCAGGGAGAGAAGATCCGAGACCTGGAGGCTTCTCTGGAGGAGCACCATAACAAACTCATCTCCACTGAGGAAATGCTCCAGCAGGTACCGGCACGCTCCGGCCTTTCACACGGCGTCACACTCGCACAGCTTAAAGAGGTCAGGAGGTCACAAATTCTAACTCAGTGTAAACACACACCCGTAAATCCCAAATGTAGTCGGTCAGCCTAAACGTGCTTGGGGCCTAAAGCTTGCTTCAGACTTGCTTATGCCGTTTATGACACTGACTGTTATTATTACCTATTTAAAAGTAGACCAACTTTAAAGGGCCCAAAGCCTACATTTTCCTTATCCTTTAGGTCAGCTTGTGGCATTTGGATGACAAAAAACATCAATTTCCACTTTCTAACCTTTATCCCGTAGAATTAAACTGTCCATTCCGGTTACTGTGCCATTATGTAAATGACTTCTGTTCTGGCTCATTCAAATACCGTCTGACACTGAACCACTTTTTATAACTTTGTTTTTGTTACATCACAGAAATAATCAATTAAAACCTGGCTACTCCTTCTGCTCTGATTATAAACTGTGTGGACTGGGCTTGGGATGGGAATGTTTTTGAACCTTTTATTTGAACCTCAAACTTTTATTTCTATACAACAGAAAAAAACGATTTTTAAAACTTGTTAAAACTGTTGTTAAAGGGTTTTAAAGGGGTCCGTTAAGGCTTCAAATTGGCTGTGAACATTTGTCCACATTTACCAGCATAAACAAGTCTATGAGGTCTAGTTTTCCTAGCATGGATGAAGCTCAGCCTTCGACTAAACTACAATAGTGATGGTGATTCATCATTGAAAACCCTTCTTAATATAGGCTGAGGCCTGATCTGGCTCTGAGACTCAGTTCCCCAGTGTGTCATTATTTCACTCGAGGTTTTATCAGCTGTAATCAGACGAGAGGAGATGAACCCTCTTCTGTTATTTTTTAAGTGTGATTCATTGCAGTTTGTGTGTCATAGATCGTCGTGTAACATTTAGTGGGACAGCTGGAGGCCTAGTGGTTAAGGAGTTTGCCCTGCATTCAGGAAGTTGTGAGTTTGAATCCCAGGACTGCTAGTGGCACCACTGAGGTACTCTTGAATAAGGTACCATCCCCCCACACTGCTCCCCGGGCGCTGTGCTCCCGCTTCTTTGTGTGGTGAATGGGTTAAATGTGTTAAATACAGAGGAAGAATCTCACACTGTGTGCTGTGAAGTTATGCAGGTTGAAGCTGACGCATGACTCCGGTCCACCGTTTGAGGGTAAGAATCAGAGTGTGTGGTTGAGTTTCTCTGTTCAGCCCAACCATAATTATAGACACCAGCGCATGGAGTGCGTCTCCGAAGTGTGCCTGTGTTTTCAGCGCGGTGAGGAACGTTCCGGTGTGATCGCTGTGGATTGGCCGACATTGGTGTGTGTGAGATGAAGTGATTGGCTGGACGTGGTCAGTCTGTGTTCTGCTGTAAAAGTCCCTCGTTGTCCTCAAATTTACGCACAACTGCTGAAAGTTATACTGAGCTCATTTTCAGGGAATTTTCTTTCTTTTTAAGAACAATGAGCGTCAGTCGTCTCCTCCGACCACACGCCCGCCCCCTCAGGATGTTGACAGAGCTTTTAATGATTAATGTTTTGGACGATAGTGGCAGCTTTGTGGAGGCAAACAAACAGAACCTGCTCTAATGCGTGAACAAATAATGCCTTTCTTTCTTACTTTCTTTCTTTTTTGTTCTTTACTTTTTCTTATTTTATTCTGTCTTTTTATACATTCTGTCTTTCTGTTTTTCATTTTTCTTTCTTTTTTTCTTTCTCTCTCTCACTCTCTCTCTCTCTGTCTCTCTCTCTCTGTCTATGTCTCCGTCTCTCTCTCTATCTCTCTTCTCTATCTCTGTCTCTCTCTCTCTCTGTCCCTCTCTCTGTATCTCTCTCTGTCTCTCTCTCTCTGTGTCTCTCTCTCTGTCTCTGTCTCTCTCTCTCTGCCTCTCTCTCTCTATTTCTCTCTATCTCTCTCTCTCTCTCTCTCTCTCTCTCTCTCTGTCTCTCTCTCTCTGTCTCTCTCTCTCTCTGTGTCTCTCTATCTCTCTCTCTCTCTCTCTTTCTCTGTGTGTGTCTCTCTCTCTCTGTCTCTCTCTCTCTCTGTCTGTCTCTCTGTCTGTCTCTCTCTCTCTCTCTCTCTCTCACACTCTTGGATTTGAACTCTCTCTGCACCACTAATGGTTCTGATGCAGGTAGACATAAAGGCGGTAACATTTGTAACATTTGACAGTGAGGGCCCTACCTGTCTGATCCGTCTGCTGAAGTTATTTCAGACTCCAACACGCACAAACAAATCTGTGCCGTTCCAGAGACACACTTCAGGACCCTGGATCGTCACACAACACGCGTGACTTGCTAGTATCAGTCGAAATGGCTGTGAAACAAAGATAGTTAAACCTGACGGTGACCCAGACAAACAAAAATGCTCAGGGATCTGCATCGCAACAGCGGATATTGTGTGCATGGATGCTTTCCCAGAAACAAGGGCCCGAATGTATAATGTTGTCATGACGATAATCTGATGCAGATGGAATGTCAGGAGTCACGGAGGGAGGCAGAGATGGAGGAGCGACAGATAGACAGATAGAGTCCTCCTCTACTTGTCTGGACATGAGAAATCCCAGTGTGGTATCTGCAGTGTTTGGGTTCTTCCACAGATGAAGTTCTGACTGCAGGGACAGTTTCATTCTTTTGGATCATATTAAAATATTATCTGTTTTAGAGTAACTAGACAACTTCTGAAGAAAAATCCATCCGTTCTACCACAGTTAATATTCCAACCATGTTGCACTGCAGGATGCACGGAAACCCGTCTTTTCTCACATTGCTGTTTGACTTAGCATAAACAGTACATATTTTCATATTTAGTAGAATAGTCAAGGTAAGACAAGCACAACTAGATTACAGTTTCACGAGAAAATGTGAAGTGTGGTTGCCTGGTTGCTATAAAACCTGTCTTTGGAGACACTAAGACATTGGTTTCATGGCCAAACAAGTTTTAAAATAGTTCTGTTCACAACGTGGTATTGAACACCTCTTGCTAAACCACCAAAGGGGGGTGTTTATCTGTTACCAAGTGATTTATACTTAAGGGTGACTGAAAATAGGTGAGAAATTTTTTTATAACTGACGTGAGCTTTAGTGTCTGTTTATGCAACTGATTAAAAATGGCAATACACACACACACACACACACACTACACCGCAAATGAATGGACATTTTGTCATTGAAATGATAACAATATTTTAAAAATGGCAAAAGAAGGAAAGGTGCAATAATAATAATAATAATAATAATACTAATAAAGAACAATAGTGTGATTTCTTCCACGATTACAGTAATAGTCACTTTTGTTAACAGTTAAACTCATTCACAGGCTTACTCCATGTTGTAATGATTGACAGGCTTCAGGCGTGAGCACCCCCATCAAGTGTTGTAGAACTCTTAATGCCGGAATTAGTAGTATAATAGTGTAATTAAGCTAACACTGTTCCTGCAGCACAGATTCAGTTTGTGCAGATCTGGTGTCAGTTCCTTAATGTGGGTTTCATGTTTCCCCCACTCTGTTCTTGTCTGTATTTTTTGTAGTGTTTACACTGAAAACACATGACAATATGGGAGAATTTTTGCTGCCTGTTGCTAAAGACTTTACACTTCACTGTCTATACCTTAAACCGTGTCTATGTTCTCATGCTTGTTTAAACTTTGCAAGTGTTGTAGAACGTCTGTCTAAGTGACTATGAAACGCTCCAATCTAAAGAAGCTTACGGAGTCAGAACTGTTCACAGTGGTGGAGAATAGAACTGGGCCTCTCTAAAAGCTCCTCACAGGAGGATCATGTATAAAAAGGTTATGAATACACCACCTCCACCTCATGCATGACTTTGCCTAGCTCTAAGAGGACTGAGACTCTGTATACACAGCCTGTAGGTCCGATAAGCTAAACTATGATGCACCTCCTGATAAGTTCAAAGCCGTTTCAAGGCCCCTCCCTCTTTTCAAGTGTCCCGTCTGAGAAGTGTTCAAAAGTGTCAGGCGCTCTCTGTTAGGCCTTTAACGACACCTTTAAGGATGAAACTGGATCTTATATGGCCGTTTTATCTCTGATCACTTACTTACTGTGAACTCTATGGTCAGTTTTTGCTTTTATTAAGAGTAGTGCGGTGGGGGTTTTGTGGATTAGTCTTGAAATGAGTAACACAAAGCAGAAGTGTCTTTTCCTTGGAATGGAAACTTGCAGTTGTGAAACATACCAGGCACTGGCCGAGGGTTATCTTGTGTGACTGGGTGGCTGTTTTTGCACAGTAGGCTGTTTTAGTGCACTGTGTGTGTTAGTGTGTGTTTGTGAGGCGCTGTGTGTGGGCAGTACTCAGAGGTTAGTTCAGGTTTTTATTTATTTTTCTGGGTTGTTAATTTTTTTTGCTTTATTTATGTCTTGTAACCAGACAAATCCCACTGAGACTAAAATTACAGGAGAGATTTTAGGGGGCTATAAGAAGACAAAAAATAGAACACCCCCCCCCCCCCATCCCCACCGTCTATTATCGCTACTTTTGTATTTGAGGTTCGTACACCAAGACACTTTGGATGTTCCAGATCAACAGCACAAGTCCACAAATAACAACACAGTGTTTATATTCATAGTCGACTACAGATTATAATCTAACATGGACTCTAATACCACAGTTTTAGATTATTACTGTTTATAGCAATGTGAGATAAGACGTATCTGAGAAGGTCTTTCATGTTCTTCTTTCCCTCCACCCCCCTTGATTAGACCACTGGAGCACATGTACCAATTACTAACCACTCATAGTATTAGACTAGACTGACTCATAGACCCGCCTCTGTTCCCTGAAGAATGGACTTCCTAAGGAGTTTGTGTGTGTGCATGTGTGTGTGTGTGTGTGTGTCTGTGTGTCTGTGTGTTTGTTTGTGAGCGTGCGTGTGTGTGTGTGTGTGTGTGTGTGTGTGTGTGTGTGTGTGTATTTGTGTGTGTGTGTGTGTGTGTATGTGTGTGTG